>SKCR01010628.1:0-308161 GCA_019454045.1 Zanthoxylum bungeanum
GTGTGCCTGACAATCGTGACAGTTGATGAGTGGTAATTATATCACTATTTCTCACTCATTTAACCTAATATTTTGTATAGTTTCTCGAGTTTTATGAACGTTTTGATGTGTTTTTATTTATTCTGAAGATAAAAATAATATTGGGACTTAATGGAATCAACTCGAGGCTAAAACGATGAAATCCGGAGCAAAAAATGGCGAAAACGGAAATTTACTATACGCGTCACGAAGTGCAGTCCTAAATTCCAATTTTGCGCAAGGTTCATATTTTGGCCATAACTTTTTCATCCAATATCCGATTGAGCTGATTCAAGTTCCAGATTAAAGAAGACTCAAAGATCTACAACTTTGAAGAACAAAATAATTTCGAATTCTGAAAATTTCATGACCGAAATTGATGAACAATCCGAAATTATGTTATGTTTAATTACTAAAATCATTATCAAAAATATAAAAATTTGTCAAACTTCCACCAAACATGAAAGCATGTTTGGTGGAGTGTTTTGTGCCATGTTTGGTGCCTTATTTGGTGCCATGTTTGGTGGAGTATTTGGTGGAAGCCTTTTCTTTGCCTATAAATACCAAGTCATTTCATTTGTAAAACTCATGATTTCCTTAGGTTTTTGTAAGGAATTTAAGGATTGCATCTTGTTTATATTTATTTTCAGTATTTAATTTATGCATTTTTATTTTCAGTAATAGAAGTAGTTTATTTTCTTTTATTTACTTTTATGTTTTGTAGTTAATTTTCCGCTGGGGGAATGGTGAAGCTTTTATTATTTTAGTTTAGATTAATCTCCCTTAATTATAATATGGAAATTATAATTTAGCATAAAATGTTATATCGCCTTAATGGCTGGTTTTATTTATTTGACATAATGTGACACCGCCTATATGGCCGGTCTTTATGTGACAGATGATTACCGCCTATATGGCCTGTGTAGGCACTGCATTTTTGCATATAAGTCCCGATGATGAGTCTCACATGGAGACACTACCTCTTTAAGTTGTGGAAGTCGCGGGAAACGGACGTCGGAAGGGAAGAGTCAGAAATTGACACCTTGTTGGATTTAATTCGTTTGCCTAGCTTCGGATTTGCTCATTAAAGCCTCTGTTTTAAACTTATCCTTAGCCCAAAACCCCCGCAAGTCACACACCAAGCCCATACATCACCAAACCACACACCAAGCCCACCAAAAAGAACCAAACCCATGCCCAAATCCCCTTAGCTCACGCCCAAGCCCATTAAAACATATCAAAAATAATAAATCACACGTTAAACACATGCTAAAATCAAGACAAATCACCTTCCCAAATTAAAGAAATCAAATCAAATCAAATTAAATCATATTCCTAATTAAAAGAGATCAAATCAAATCAAATCAAATCACATCCCTAATTAAATAGATTTTTCCTTATAACACACTAATTAAAATATCCCCCCATAATTACACAATATTCTTTCCCTATTCATATAAGGTAAACCCCAACCCTTGCCTATAAAAAGAAGCCTAAACCAAACCTTAGAGGCCCTATCTCATTCTCACGTCCACTCACAAAGAAGAAATAAACCCTAATGTTCTAACCCTCTATCACCTCACGCCACTGCCACCGAGCAAATCATCAACAAATCCAGCCCTCTTTCCATGCACAAACAACCCTCACTGCAACAGCCCATCACACCACACTCAACACAGCCCTCATTTCACGCCTAAAAACTCACAAACTGCCAACACCTAGCTCATTTAGCACACACTCAGCACTCATCACTTAAACACACGCACACCACACTCAGCCCTCCACGCACACACCACTCACTCCCTCACGCATACACAGCACTCCACGCACACACCACTCACTCCCTCACGCATACACAACACTCCACGCACACACCACTCACTCCCTCACGCACACACAGCACCCCACGAATCACACAGCCACCCTTCACAAATAACGCACACATTCATGAAAATTAGCCCCCTGACCTTCACGTCATTGCCCTTCAAACAGCCTGACCTTCACGCCAATTACCACACAAAATCAGCCCCAAACTGCACCTTACATTCACGCCGATTACCACACAAAATCGGCCCCAAACTGCACCCCAATCCACGTCCAAACTGCCTCCAAATCCACGACCAAACTGCCTTCAAATTCTACCCAGAACAGCCCCCTGAAACCACCAAAAAACTGCACTGAAAAACAGCCCCATTTTCACCAAAAACAGTCCCTGAAAAATTGCACTTTTAAACCCGCAAACCAGTCCAGAAAAACTGCACATCCACAGCATAAAACAGAGCAAAACAGCAGCCCAAATAGCGAGGCAATGAAGGAAAACAACGAACCAGTATATCGAAAAAGTTACGGAGCATCAACCCTTCCGACGGCCGTGTAACGCACTTCCAAGAGACGACTTAAGAGGTTAGACCTGAGGACACCCTTTTTATTTATTCTCCTTTATTTTTTATTTATCTTCTTATTTTACTTCGCATGAGTATTATTGATTGGTGTATGCTATGACCATGGGATGAATGAAATATGTGTTATCTCTCGTGGTATATCGGATGGAAACCCATACGTAAATTCTGTAGCCGAATCCGAATGGACGATAGTGCGGTTTGTACTTGGGAAACAACTCCACGTACCACTTGAGAGACACACATATTTTGTTTCATCCAATCTAATATTTATGCATGATTTAGTCGTTTAGTATATTATTTATTTTTCTAAGTATGATTTATTTGTTTAGTATGTTATCTTTTATGCATGATTAGGTTGTTTAACATGTTACTTTTATGCATGATTAGGTTGTTTAGTATGTTATTTTTATGCATGATGTAGTTGATTATTCCCAAGCATGATTTAGTTATTTCTTTCGCATTAGGAACTTGATTATGTCTCTTCTACGTTTATGTTTAGATTATTATTTATTTACATTGTCATGCTTAGCGATTTAATGTATGCATGAGATTGTGTGCTTGCCGTTATTCCGACTTACTTTTATGCATGCAAACTTAGATATAGGTAGTATGCAAACTTAGATGTAAGTTGTTGTTGCGTAGACTCGGTTATATTATTACATAAATCCGTTCATTACAAGTGGCATAAGTAAGGGACCATTCCGAACCCAACGGTTTGAGGTCTTCCCTTGCGAGGGGTGAATGCGGCCTTAAATCATTTTCCCAGTTCAAACTGGGTGGCGACTCCATGTTATTTCTCCGGTTTAGTTCCCCCGCGGGCTATTCCGTACTCCTAACCAGGCTGCAAGCCTGGAACAGCATCGCCGATTTCTGTGTCCTACAGTCTGGCGACTCCACTGGGGATAGAGAATCAGCCCCGAAATAATATCTTGTAATGTTTGGATTTTTGCTATTAGTTGACCGTGTCTACCGTAGGTTGAAAGGGGTTTAATCAAATGCATTATTAAGGCTAGGTAATGGTTTGGTGTCTTCCTTCATTCATTACCTTTCCATAGCTGGGAGGAAAAGCTGTGAAGGCACTTAGACAATCATTTACCCGAAGCTTACCGTGATGGACTAATTTGGAGGACCTATTGGTTATTCCTTTCACCAAGGCGATAAGAGCCTAAGAGGTTTGGGTATTTAAGAGAGTTCGCTCCACCCTCCCTCTGGGGAATCTTCAATAGGAAATCCATTTGACAGTCAGTCACGCACCATAACTCGTTGGCACGTACCGTAAGGTATAAAAAAGGTGCGCTCACTTGGTCACTCGAACCCTTGAGTGGGGAGACCTAGTTGTGGACAATCCTTTGCCAGTTAGAGCCTTTGTCTACACTCCCGCAAACCCACACATATACCATAGTTGTATGACCAATAGAAACTATTTCCTTGTGCTTGTGTTTAGGGACCATCATCATTTGGATTCAGTTGGACTTCTTGTCAGAAATGTGAACTTGTTGGGCCATTTAAACTGGGATGAGTTCATATCTTATGACAATTGGGCTAAAAGTTTCTAAAATGTTGATGGGCCACTCTGTAGAAATTGTTTCTTCATGCTTATGCTTAGGACCATCATCATTTGGACTCAGTTAGACTTCTTTTCAGAAAGGCAAACTTGTTGGGCCATTTAAACTGGGATGAGATCATATCTTATGACAATTGGGCTAAAAGTTTCTAAAATGCCGATGGGCCACTCTGTAGAAATTGTTTCTTTATGCTTATGATTAGGACCATCATCATTTGGACTCAGTTAGACTTCTTGTCAGAAAGGCGAACTTGTTGGGCCATTTAAACTGGGATGAGTTTGTATCTTATGACAATTGGGCTAAAAGTTTCTAAAATACCAATGGGCCATCCTGTGTTTGGGCCCCCTTATCATTTGAAGTTGTTTAGCCATGTTATCGCAAAGGTGTAAACCTGTTGGGCCTTTTCAACTGGGACAAGTTTGCACCTTGCAATAATGTGATTGAAGCTTTAAAATGACAAGAGGCCGACTTATATATTCCATGCATTGCACGCATACATGCTGACTGAGAATTTTAAAAGACACCATAGATTCTCTTTGGGTTAGGAAAAAAGGAAGACTCATCAAAAGGCCGTCAGCAAACATGAGCGAATCAGAGAACGAGGTATCCCGTATGGATCAGCTGGAAACAAGTCTCACTAAGGTTACCGAGCAACTGCAAGCTTTGACCGCCGCTGTGGCCAATATGGTTGTGCCCCACGCTGGGGGAGGCTCTGAGAATGAGAGGCGTGAGGAACCTCCGAACAGATTGAGTGATGATATCCCTGTCTTTTATGATGACATGGCTGAGTATGAAGCATGCGCCTTCAGATTAACGGCATTGATAACCTTGAAGGATAAGAATGTAGAAATTTACGGAGACTCGATGTTGGTAGTCCGACGGATGCAAGGAGAATGGGAATTGAAGGAAGAACGGTTGAAACCCTACCTATTTCACCTCAGGAATCTGGCACAGGCCCTCCCCGATTATAAGTTCCAGCACTTGCCGCGAGAAGAGAATCAAATGGCAGACGCGTTAGCCACACTAGCAGCAACTTGGGAAAACCCGGAGAAATTGGTGATGAGACCTCTAGTATTGACAATAGCAAGCAGACCTGTTTACGAGATAGAAAGGATATTAGAAGTAGAGATCAACGACGGGAAACCTTGGTATGATGATATTCAGAGATACCTGAAGCATTGGGGAATTCCCAGAAGAAGCAAGCAGAAAAGACATGATAGCCATTCAGAGGTTAGCTTCTCAGTATGTGAGTTTGAAGGGAGAACTCTACAAGGGAAGCGAACGGCATTCAGCTGAAGTGTTTAAGAAAAGAAGAAGCTCGAAAGGCAATGGAAACAGTACTGTCGGTGGAAGTTGAGATACAGTCCATGAGGGTATTAGTAGAAACAGAGTTACCTGAACATGAATGGGCCTCGCAGAGATTTGAACAGTTAGCACTGCTGGATGAGAAGAGAATGAAGTCCTTGCATCACATGCAGATATACCAGAAGAGGTTGGCTCGAGCATTCAACAAGAAGGTGCGTCCTAAAAAAATCAGAAAGGGTGATCTGGTGCTTAAGCAGTCGAAGCCGTCGACGACAGACCCGAGAGGAAAGTTCAGACCCAATTGGGAAGGACCCTACATAGTCCAGAAAGTAATGGGAAACGGGGCAGTGAGACTGTCAGACTTGGAAGGGAATGAGTTCACCGAGCCGATCAACGTGGATATATTGAAGCAGTATTTTACCTGAGGAAAAGAAGATCGAGCAGTCACCGGTAGAAGACCTAACCCAACGGAATAGGAAATTCATTCATGCATGCATGCATACACGTAACGTAGTTGCAATTTTTGTGTTTGTTCCGTGTTTGCGGGTTTCAGACAAAAGAGAACTGCACAATCACCAGAAGAGAACCGGCATGAGGAAACTATAAGCAGACCCAGGGGCGATCAGAGACATGCGTATGCACATGGCGCCAAGGAGAACAATGAGGGTCTAACCCATCAGGAACATGGAGTACCTCCACACATGCATACATACACATCGCATGCACGCGTTTTTATTCTGTTGTTTTGTTTGTGTTCACAGGTCTCGAAGAAAAGAAGGAAAAGTGGCAAAATACAAGCAAGCTGAGAGCAACAAAACAGTATCAACAGTTTTCAGAAATGGACCCCCAGGGTGGAGGCCCACACATAATCATCAGTTTTGGGAATGAACCCTCAGGGTTGAGGTCCGCGCTACCAGCAGTTTTCGAGAAGGAATCCCAGGGGGCGAAGCCCACATTATCAGCGGTTGAAAGGAAGAATTCCAGTGAAGTGAGTGAAAAAAGAAGAAGTCCTTGATGGTTAAGCATATGTCCGGTGATGACATTGTTTGCTGTAGGGTGAAACCTTAGAAACGATAAGTGCGAGATGTGCTCTCATCCGGTATTCTGAGTGGATTGATCTCGGATAGACTCACTAGCACTTGATTACGGGATTTTAACAGTAGAAGCTTGAGTGATCGGTGAGATGACTAGTTGAAGAGATGGCGGATCAGTGAATGACCATTTGCCTAGATGTCCATCCTGGTTTACTTATGCTACGATATGTGATATGGTTGGAAACAAAGAAAATAAGTGTCTGAAAAGAAAAGGAAAAAATAGAACACCTATAACCGATAAGCGTGAAGCTACCCATGGGAGAGTATTAGGACCACTATGAGTAGAAATGCTACCTTAAAGGGTAGGTGTGTCGAAAAAAGAGAAAGAAAGAAAAGAGAAAAAAAAAAGAAAAAAAGTTCAAAATGAAAAGAGAGAAAACTGTTGGTTAGACCCACTGATCTAATTCTCCATATCATGTTGAGTACGAAGAAGTAATCACAGAGTATGATCAAGACATCTCGGTTGGTTAGACCCACTGATCTAATTCTCTGAGACAAAATCATCGAGTTGGCTTACTTAAGGATTAAGCTGCGAAAGAGCCTTGGCACACACACGCTAGGAGTCTAGTTCAGATCATTCATGCAGATGATCAGATTTGGGTGTATTAAATACTTTGAAGGTTCTCTGGTTTCAACACGAAGCATCCGTTGAGGATGAAAATATGTTTAGCTATCGGGATTATCTCGTGAGAAGTAGTATTTATGAAAGCAGCAAAAGAACATAAAGATGGATCAAGTCTGGGGGCGACCATCCCACCCTTTTCTCATACAGCGCGGTTCAGGGATGAACCACCATCAGTAGCAGTTTTGGGGATGAGTCCCCGGGTTGAGGCCCACACATCAGCAGTAGTTTTGGGGATGAGTCCCAGGGTTGAGGCCCACACATCATCAGAATGTCGGGTATGGCACTCCGGGTATGGAGACACAACCACGACGCCTCGGGTATGGGGTTTAGCATGCCGGGTATGGCACTCCGTGTATGGAGACACAGCCGCGATGCCACGGGTATGGGGTTTAGCATGCCGGGTATGGCACTCTGGGTATGGAGACACAACCGCGACGCCTCGGGTATAGGGTTTAGCACGCCGTGTATGGCACTCCGGGTATGGAGACACAACCGCGACGCCTCGGGTATGGGGTTTAGCATGCCGGGTATGACACTCCGGGTATGGAGACACAACCGCGATGCCGGGTATGAGGTTTAGCACGCCGGGTATGGCACTCCAGGTATGGAGACACAACCGCGACACCTCGGGTATGGGGTTTAGCACATCGGGTATGGCACTCCGAGTATGGAGACACAATCGCGACACCTCGGGTATGGGGTTTAGCACGCCAGGTATGGCACTCCGGGTATGGAGACACAACCGCGACACCTCGGGTATGGGGTTTAGCACGCCGGGTATGGCACTCCGAGTATGGAGACACAACCGCGACACCTCGGGTATGAGGTTTAGCACGCCGGGTATGGCACTCCGGGTATGGAGACACAACCGCGACACCTCGGGTATGGGGTTTAGCATGCCGGGTATGGCACAACAATATCAACTCAGTTCGAAGCAACAAGCAAGTCAAGTGGCAGCTGGCGAGCCAGGTAAGTAAAAATGCATTGCATAACTTTGATAGGATTGTCACACACTGCACAAGTCCCATCAAAGTGGGGGCGACTGTAAGCACTGCATTTTTGCATATAAGTCCCGATGATGAGTCTCACATGGAGACACTACCTCTTTAAGTTGTGGAAGTCGCGGGAAACGGACGTCGGAAGGGAAGAGTCAGAAATTGACACTTTGTTGGATTTAATTTGTTTGCCTAGCTTCGGGTTTGCTCGTTAAAGCCTCTGTTTTAAACTTATCCTTAGCCCAAAACCCCCGCAAGTCACACACCAAGCCCATACATCACCAAACCACACACCAAGTCCACCAAAAAGAACCAAACCTACGCCCAAATCCCCTTAGCTCACACCCAAGCCCATTAAAACATATCCAAAATAATAAATCACACATTAAACACAGGCTAAAATCAAGACAAATCACCTTCCCAAATTAAAGAAATCAAATCAAATCAAATTAAATCATATTCCTAATTAAAAGAGATCAAATCAAATCAAACCAAATCACATCCCTAATTAAATAGATTTTTCCTTATAGCAAACTAATTAAAATATCCCCCCATAATTACACAATATTCTTTCCTTATTCATATAAGGTAAACCCCAACCCTTGCCTATAAAAAGAAGCCTAAACCAAACCTTAGAGGCCCTAACTCATTCTCACGTCCACTCACAAAGAAGAAATAAACCCTAATGTTCTAACCCTCTCTCACCTCACGCCACTGCCACCGAGCAAATCATCAACAAATACAGCCCTCCTTCCACGCACAAACAACCCTCACTGCAACAACCCCTCACGCCACACTCAACACAGCCCTCCTTTCACGCCTAAAAACCCACAAATTGCCAACACCTAGCTCATTTAGCACACACTCAGCACTTAACACTCGACACTTAAACACACGCACACCACACTCAGCACTCCACGCACACACCACTCACTCCATCACGCACACACAACACTCCACGCACACACCACCCACTCCCTCATGCACACACAGCACCCCACAAATCACACAGCCACCCTTCACAAATAACGCACACATTCACGAAAATTAGCCCCCCCTGAACTTCACGCCATTGCCCTTCAAACAGCCTGACCTTCATGCCAATTACCACACAAAATTAGCCCAAAACTGCACCTTACATTCAACCGATTACCATACAAAATCAGCGCCAAACTGCACCCCAATCCACGTCCAAACTGCCTCCAAATTTTTCCCAGAACAGCCCACTGAAACCACCGAAAAACTACACTGAAAAATAGCCCATTTTCACCGAAAATAGTCCCTGAAAAACTGCACTTTTAAACCTGCAAACAAGTCTAGAAAAAATGCACATCCACCGCATAAAACAGAGCAAAACAGCATCCCAAACAGCGAGGCAATCAAGGAAAACAACGAACTAGTAAATCGGAAAAGTTGCGGAGCATAAACCCTTCCGACGGCCGTGTAACGCACTTCCAAGAGACGACTTAAGAGGTTAGACCTGAGGACACCCTTTTTATTTATTCTCCTTAATTTTTTATTTATCTTCTTACTTTACTTCGCATTAGTATTATTGATTGGTGTATGCTATGACCATGGGATGAATGAAATATGTGTTATCTCTCGTGGTATATCAGATGGAAACCCAGACGTAAATTCCGTATCCGAATCCGAATGGACGGTAGTGCGGTTTGTACTTGGGAAACAACTCCACGTACCACTTGAGAGACACACATATTTTGTTTCATCCAATCTAATGTTTATGCATGATTTAGTTGTTTAGTATATTATTTATTTTTCTAAGTATGATTTAGTTGTTTAGTATGTTATCTTTTATACATGATTAGGTTTTTTAGCATGTTACTTTTATGCATGATTAGGTTGTTTAGTATGTTATTTTTATGCATGATGTAGTTTATTATTCCCAAGCATGATTTAGTTATTTCTTTCGCATTAGGAACTTGATTATGTCTCTTCTACGTTTATGTTTAGATTATTATTTATTTACATTGCCATGCTTAGCGATTTAATGTATGCATGAGATTGTGTGCTTGCCGTTATTCCGACTTACTTTTATGCATGCAAACTTAGATATAGGTAGTATGCAAACTTAGATGTAGGTTGTTGTTGCGTAGACTCGGTTATATTATTACATAAATCCGTTCATTACAAGTGGCATAAGTAAGGGACCATTCCGAACCCAACGGTTTGAGGTCTTCCCTTGCGAGGGGTGAGTGCGGCCTTAAATCATTTTCCCAGTTCACACTGGGTGGCGACTCCATGTTATTTCTCCGGTTTAGTTCCCCCACGAGCTACTCCGTACTCCCAACCAGGCTGCGAGCCTGGAACAGCGTCGCCGATTTCTGTGTCCTACAGCTGGTTTATGGACAAATAATGATACCGCCTTTATGGTCGGTCAGACTTAGTTAAAATCTAACTTAATGAGGATACCGCATATATGGCTAGTAGGTAATATCACTAATAAATTCTATATTATAGTAAGGGAGATTTCTAAATTAGAAATAGTAAAGGTGGATCCCCAACCCCCAGGATTTTATTTTTATTTAAGGGAAGTGATGAAATACAATATCCACACACTTAATAATTGATTTTCTTTTTATAGGTAATTCTTTAGTTTGTTTATTGAGTCTTAAGCTTAATGCTTCTTGTTAATTGGCCATTGATAAGATTGATTTGGTAAACTTAAAATGAAATTGACGAAGGGATTTTAGGTTTCAGCCTTAGATTCAATATCCCACGATCTTCCTTGAGGATAGATAACCCTTTAATCTTTCTTGATGATTTCCATCGTCGACTTCTACTTCCAAGATTCTTTCTATCTCATAACTGGGTCTGCTAGCTGTTGTCAGCACAAGGGGTCTCATTACCAGTTTTTTCGAGTTTTCCCAAGTTGCAGCTAGGGTGGCTAGTGCATCCGCCATTTGGTTCTCTTCTCATGGCAAGTGCTGGAATTTACAGTCGGGGATAGCCTGTGCCAACTTCCTGAGATGGAGTAGGTAGGGTCTCAATCGGTCTTCCTTCAATTCTCATTCCCCTAGCATCTGTCGAACTACCAACATCGAGTCTCCATAAACTTCTACGTCCCTAGCTCCTAGGGCTTTTAGTGCTTTTAGTCCAAAGACACATTCTTCATAATCATCCATGTTATTGGTTACTCTGAATGTCAACCTTTTAGCCTAGGTAGGGTTTCTCCTTCGGGGGTTACTTTCACAATTCTTATTCCAGCTCCTTTGTAATTTACTACCCCGTCGAAATACATTTTCCACCCCTGGACTGTTATGGCTTGAACCTACTCGTTTGGGAATTTGAACTTATACTGATCTCCTTCTATGGGTTGTAATGCCAAGAATTCCGATACGGCTCGTCATTTGATTACCTTAGGGGTGAGGTATTCTATATCAAACTCCGTCAGCAACACCAACCATTTTCCCAACTTCCCTACCAGTGAGGGTACTAACTGCAAATACTTTAGGGGATTCTCTTTTACTACCACTTGTATCTTATATGATTGGAAGTAATGGCGCAACTTTCGGGAAGCCCATATCACCGCCAAATTGATCTTTTCCACCTCTTGATAGCGGGCTTCATGCGGAAGCATCTTCTTACTGAGGTAGTAGACTGCATGTTCCACTCATGTCTCATCTGCCTGTATCATCATCTCCCCCAGAGTTTCAGGTTCTATGGCCAAATACAACACCAAGGGTTCGCCCGGCCTTGAAGTTTTCAGGACGGGTGGTTTAACCAAGTATTCTTTGATTTTATCAAAAGCTTCTTGACATTGCCTATTCCACTCCACAGACTGGTCTTTCCTCAATAGCTTGAAGATGGGCTCACATACTAATGTTAGCTTGGCAATGAATTGACTGATATACTAGATTTTCCCGAGAAAAACTCTAACTTCTTTTTCTGTCTTCGGTGCGGGCATCTCGGTAATTGCCTTGATCTTTTCAGGGCCACTTCTATCCTTACCATTCCTATCGTATGCCCTAACAACTTCCCGGATGTTACCCCAAACACACACTTCTTGGGGTTGTGTTAGAGGTTGTACTTATCGACCCTTTGAAGGAATTTCTCATGCGCTTCTATATGTACGGCCCATGTCTCTTATTTAACCATCATGTCATCCACGTATACCTCAATCTCCTTATGCATCAAGTCATGGAATAATATAGTGGCCATTCGTTGATAAGTGGCTCCCACATTCTTAAGTCCAAACTCATCACCTTGTAACAATATGTACCACACTCAGTGACGAAGGCAGTCTTATGCTTGTCTTCTTCGGCCATGAAGACCTGGTTATATCCTGAGAATCCATCCGTGAACGAGTACATAACAGATAAAGTCGCGCTATCAACTAACACGTCTATATGGGGTGGGGTAAAATCATCATTTGGGCAAGCTTTGTTGAGGTCCCTATAATCCACACACATTCTAACCTTTCCATCCTTCTTCGATATCGGCATAATGTTGGCTAACCACTCGGGGTACTTCACCACCTCTAAGAACCCCACATCTATTTGCTTCTTGATTTCTTCCCTAACCTTTTCGGCCCATTCTGGCCTCATTCTTCGGAGCTTCTGTTTTACTGGTCTCATGTTCGGATAACTTGGTATCATGTGCTGGGCAATACCCCTGTCCACTCCTGGCATGTCTTCATAGGACCAGGCGAATACTTTTGCATATTTTATTAATATTCTCTCTAATTCTTTCCGCTCATCAGAGGTAACCTCACTTGAAATTGAAATTTTCTTGGGGTTTTCACATGTACCAAGATTAAATGCATTTGTCTTTGTTGAATTAATGTCAAATATGCTCATGTCATGCATGTTATGATGCGGACTAACATGAAAAGACTCGAACAAGTAAGCAAACTCAATATCTTTATTATTAATAAATGCAGGATTGCAATCAAATAAGTCAGGAAAATAAACATATTCGTAATTTGCAGTCTTGTCTTCTTCCGTCTTCTTGCTTTCTTCGAGCATCAGATTCTCCAACTGCAGTAGTTTTTCTTCCCATTTACCTTCCTCTTTTGCAACTTCCTCTGCCTGTGGTTCTTTGCTAATCACATCCTTGAAGATCTTGAATCCTGGTACTATGATCCCATTGACTTCTACGGGTTTAGGCTCTCCTTGATATCCTGTGGCTTTCATAAAGTATTCCATCAGATTCATACTTTTTTTCTTGGTCTTCGACTCATTCCCATCGGATTCATACCCCAATCCTCTCCTAGTGGTCTGTCCCTTGAAATCTGGCAGTGCTCTTACTCCCTGGCCTTTGGCACTCAAACCTGTGCCCGACTCATATTTCATTCTTTCCATGATTCTAGCCACTTTAGGGTCCACCCAATCTTCGAAGTTTTTCGTCACTTGGAACCTTGTGAAAGGATATATGTCTAAAGCAGCCACAATATTGTCTACTTCAGCCCTGATGGTGACGACTTCCTCTCAATACGGGAGCTTAATAACCTAGTACAAAGTGGATGGCACGCCCCCATGTCTATGAAACCATGGCCTCCCCAATAACAGAGCAAATGTAGCTGGGATATCAAGCACTGTGAACTCCACCTCATCTTCTATCGGGCCCACTTTGACTAATGTGATGAAAGTACCTTCGACTCCCTGTTTGCTATTGTCATATGCTTTGATAGTCATGCTGGAGGGGCTTAAATATGTTGTCAGCATACCCAACATTGACAGAATCTTCAAATGGCACACATTGATAGATGAGCCAACATCCACCATCACACAATATGTCTTCTTGCCTCTTACTTCCGCTTTTATTAATAGAGACTTGTTGTGATTCCTCCCCTCCATCGGGGGCTCTTTTTCAGAAAATGTTATCATATGCCTACCCTCTTTCTGTACCGACCCTACGAACATTGTCGCGTTTGCATCTTCAGGTACTATTATCTTGCTTAGAGCTTCTACCATGGCACGTCTGTGCTCTTGAGAGGTGCATAATAACTCACATATGCTCACATGTGCCCGTGTCTTCTTCAATTAACGCAACACAGTATCCCCCTCGGTGTTATCTGTATTCTCCATCATCTCTCGTCCTTCTATTAGCACTTCTTTGCCTTTCTCCGTTACATCACTGTAAAAATGTCCACTGTGAGTCATCATCTTTACCTCCTCTTCGTCACTGCTCGAGAAGTTTTCCCAGAAAACTCTCCCATTCTCTGTTTCATCTTCACTGCTGATATCCCATATCCCCATGCAAGAAGCTTGGTGGTTGAGAGTTTAGAGGACAAAGCTTTCAGGCAGGCCGATGTTGATCATGTAGGTGGGTGGTGGAACGGAGTGGTAGTTGGGTAGAGGGTTTCCGTGTGTGTGGTTTGTTGTTTTTTCCGGGTCGGATATCTTATTGGTGTCAATGAGGTCTTGGATCTCATGCCTAAGGCGAGTGCATTTGTCAGTTTCGTGGCTTTTTCCTGATGGTAGTGACAATATAGGTTTAGGTCGAGGTGGCGTGGCACATGGTTTAGAAGTGGTTTAGGTTCTAAGGGTTTTAGGAGTCCTTGTCTTTTCAGCTTTTCAAACACCTTTGACAAAGGTCTACCAAAATTGGAGAATCGCATGTTTCTGATGGCGGTGACCTCAGCAGGAGCGAGCTTGGTCCCTGAAGGCCCCCCAATGGTCTTTCTATTCTGGCCTTAAAAACTTTCTATTCTCGGCGATCTATATAATCTTTGAAGGTCTCTTCTAGCTTTTGTTTGATGTTTTCTAGGTCATGGAGTGACAAGTCTATCTCCATGTTCGTGACAAATTAGTTCAGAAAGGCCTTCGTGTTGGAATTCTCTAAGGTCCCAAGGATCATTATCAAGCATGAAACAAGTGCGAATACAATCAAATGAAGTCGCGGAATACTCATAATGATCGGTTGAGCCGATGCAGTGATGAACAAAACTGATTTTTCTGCCTCCTCTAAGCTCGGTAGTGGGCTGTTTTGTTGTCCTTATTTTCGGCCATTGATGTCCTCCATGGAAGCTCTAAGCTTGTGTTGATTCCTTGCTCATGTAGTGAGTTCCCTATCACCTTTGTATGGAATCATTTGTGTGCTAGCACTTGGTGTTTTTGCCATAAAAACACCATTGGTTTCCCTTCACTTTCTCGTCATTTCTGGATAGAAAACAGAAGAGAAACAGAAGGTGCAAAACCGTGTGAGAGATAAGAAGGTTTTGGCAACAAACCGTGTGTAAGAAGAGAGAGATGAAAGTTGTGTATTTGTTTTTCATTTTGTGTATATAATACACAATATTCCATTTTCAAAAAATCAAATAATTGATTTAGCAAATACAAAAAGTCAAGCCATAATTGCCAACCACTTCCATCAACTATTCACATCACTCTATCAATCAAATTGTCACATCACTCAAAGTGATATGTGATTTGACGCTTGATGCGAATAGTGATTTGACGCTTGATTTGACTTGCGTGCCGCAATCAAATTCGAAATGCGAATGCGCTCGCAAACATCCCGGGCTCGGGTTCGCTAGTCCAAATTAACGAATTTTCCGTTGCGACGTAATTAAATGATTATGCCTAGCGAAATCACTATTCACGTCGCTAACGAATTAATTCTAAATTAACTCGTTCGCCCGAATTAAAATCTAATTTTAATTTCGCGTCGAAATCCAATTTCTTATAATATATCAAATATATTATTTAATCGATTAATTCCAAATTAATCGTTATCTCTCTTTAATTGATATTTTATCCTAGATAAAATATCTCCGCAATTAATCCTAGATTAATTTTCTCTTTCGTCAAATTAATCCCAGATTAATTAAAGTGCGAGTCATACGTCATCGGTGAATCTTCGGGAAGCGACCCATGAGATCCCCGGATATGTTGGCAGTAAATTCGGTCATCGGACTATCCGAACACGTAAGTACCTAGTACTATGTTTGTACCGATTTACAAGACAAGGTTGGCTTCTAGCAAAGCACCATGCCTACCCAATTCTCCAGAAACATCCTTACATGAATATAAGATCTATATCATGTGTAGTATACGTAGTATTGTGTATGTCGATCCAGTATCGGATGATCACGTGCTGGGGCTGGAATTGTGTCTGCCCCGTACGAAGCACATGTCGGATGTCTGGTAACTAGTCTCTATAATCGGATATACATGACCTTGTCATAATATCCCGATAGCTGCAACATATAAGAGAACCAGTACCGTATCCTACGTGACCATCATCTCCACTATGACTGGAGTGATACTTCCGTCTTGACATCACACCCAACACACTACGATTCTTGATATACCCAGAAGAGGCGTACACCGAAACCGGTTAAAGCCCTGGACGACCAAAACCAAAGTATATTGATTGTCGCAAGTATTAGCGGTGCAAGTCTCAGGTTAAGACCAAATACACCTACCCTGATTTCGGACTTCCATAGACACATAGTCATACTACCAATGGAATTCCGAGGGGGTCTATCCAGAGCGAAGCTGTTTCCCGTACCATCGGTAAAACACAATCTCCTATTACACTTGCATGAGTATCCTATACCCAAATATATGAGAACTATGTCGTTATGCCCTCACAACGCGCACAAGTGTAATACTAGTCTTTTACGTATTTATCGATGTCCAATCTCGATAATACTCTGACTAGGGATATTTAATGATTTATCCTTCGTGGACTGATACTGTCTCATATCATTATCAATCCAGGAACAAATCATTAGGACCTCCTATAATTTATACATCTTGGTGATCTAATCACAAATGATAAGAGTGCAATCTCCGTTGTCACATAGTTAATTTGTACAACAACACCATGATCTGTACAAATAGTGACGCTATGGGTCATAATTGTCCAACAATCCCCCACTTGGCCTATAGCAGTCACTCAAGTGTCTAACACCCGAACAATGTTCGGTTGGCTCAAACTGCTGAGAAATGCTTTCGTCAGCGGATTTGCATGATTATCATCTGATGCGATTTATTCGATCATCACATCGCCACGATGTATGATCCGAACAAATCAGATGAATATCGAAGTATGTATCTGGATCGTTGATGAGACCATTAATTCTTTAGCCTGTACTGTAGTCTAGCTCAGCTGCTAATAGAACTATATCTAATCTAATTAGATTTATTATCGACCCAGAAGGTTTCTATTGCCGCCTCGGCTGCAGAAATAACCCGCATTTGTTGTTTATTCGGTAACAGTATCTTGCTTGGAAGATTTCCAGCTCACTGTTCCGTTATTCAAACTCTATAGTACCGTTTGCGACTTATAGTCGTTTAATCGGTTTAGGAAACTTGCTACATTGATCCCAGTCACTTCAAGTTCTCCATCTCCATAGTATAAGACAGCATCCTTAGTTCTCTAAGATACTAACGGATGTTCTTAACATCAATCCAGTGACTATCACTTGGATTGGCCTGTTTGTGAATCCATATGCTCAAAGCGTATGAGACACCAGGTCACGTACATTTTTCAATGTACGGTTTCTCGGAGAGTTTTTCATGAAAGCCAAGCTTTCACCGATAGTTATTATGGGAATATCATTTCCAAGAAATGACATATATTATCATTATTTATAGGACATTTATTGTCAGTGCGCTCCCACTAACCCTCTTATATACACAAGAATCATTTCGTTTTGAATTAAATCATAAACCATTATGATTTACATCAAAAATATAATTCCAAGAACCTTATTCTTACTTCAATCCAAACATGGATCGAATAACCCGCAAACCTTGTTTGCTAGTTATGGTACGACAAAATCGACATGATGTTTTAAACATCCTCCAAAAGGTTTCCTTTTCAGGAAAGTGATTTTCCCGTTAAGCTGACATATTTCACAAATGAAACATGCAGCATTAGCAAGCATTATCCAAATGGATTTACCGTGGCAACAGTTAAAAGGTTGAATCGTAATCAACAAAATGTTGATAAGGATACCTTTCCGCTAAAAGTCTAGCTTTATACGTTGGTATGTTTCCATCCATGTACGTCTTCCTTGAAGACTTATAAAGTACCAATAGGCACAATTCCTTTGTGGTACATCAACAAGTATCTAAACATAGTTGATTTACATGGAATCCATTTCGGATTCATGGCACTTTGCCATAATTAGGGAGTCGATACCTTGTATCACTACCTCATACATAGTCAGTTGGTATACCTCAAAAGATTGACATCTTTATGAGGTGAGATCAGAAACACATACCCCATGTTGTTTTCTGACTCTCTCCGACTTACGCGGTTCTTGTGTATTCGAAGATTAATGGAATAGTTACATCCTTGATGAACTATTAGTGTTCCATTAGGAATCGGTGCCAGGAATAGTATCACTCTGATTTTCATCGAGTTTTACTTTCCTCCCACTTACCACTGCATATTGGTATTCCTCTTAGGAAAACCGCTTGGCGAGCAACAATTAAATTGTTCTCTTGTGAGTTGTATAAGTACTATACTTAGGTATCCCTAGGATAACCTACAATTGACACTTATCCAATTTGGGTTCTAGTTTGGTATCATCCAAACATATGCCTAGCATACCCAAATTTTCAGGATTGAGAAACCCAGTTTCTTTCCTGTTCATATCTAATATGATATCTGTCAAACAGACTTTTATGGAACCTTATTCAAAATAAGTTTTGCACTGTCTAATGCTTATCCGATGAAGGAAATGGTAGCTCAGAGCGACTCATGATTAACATTTATCATGTCCAACAAAATTCGGTTACTCAGTTCGGACACACCGTCAAATTGACGTGTTCCGGGAGGAGTCCTCATTGAAAAAATACTATACTCTTTCAAGTATATTAGAAACTTATTGCCTTAGTATTTTCCATTACGGTCTTACCGTGACGGTTTAATACTTCAGCCGATCTGTTTGTCTATTTCGTGTCGAAACTATAAAAGTTTCCGATTTGTGTTTCAAAAGAAACACATATCCATAACGAGATGCCACATCCGTAAAGGTCACGAAATATTCATATTCACATCTAGCCTAGCTAGAAATAGGCCCACTTACTTCACTATGAACTAGGGCTAACAGATCGGTGGCATTTACACTTTTACCAAGTAAATGTGTTATAGGCACTTTGCCCTATAAACTAGATTCGTAGACTTTATTTGAATGGAATAAAAATTTGTCCTAGTATCCACTCTTCAAAAGTGTGGATATACGAGTCTTGTTTAATTGTGTCCCAAACAACAATGCCATAAATTAGTTTCATCTGATCAAATCAGTTTGAGCTATTTGTTTGTCACGTTATACGTTTGAGATTTATTTATATTCAAAATATAAATGTTGTTATTCACATCTAATGTGTTTATCTCAATATCATATTTATAAAATAAAACACTTTAGTGTTCTAGAATATAAAGGTTCACCCACAGCGGGTTAAACACTGATATAGAGATAATGTTTCTAGTCAAACTAGTTACATTATAATAGTTTCCAAATTTAAGTACGTACCCGAAGGGTAGTTCCTAAACTTAGGTATCTACGGTTAAAACAGCGACTTTCGTCCCATTTCCAATTCGTAGATTAAATCTCAATCTGAAGTCAGTATCCTGCTCATAGCAGATTCTGAACATCAGTACATATTTATGTACCACACTAAGTATTTAAAATCCAATTTCAATACTAGTAGTGAACATAATCTTGACAAACATATTTGAAGTCGGAGCCTTGCTCGTCTTCAATTCCTTCATGTCTGCTTTGTCCAAACGGCAGTCACGCTTCCGCGATCCCGTTTGCCACAATTTAGGCAGACATTTTGGGATATGTCATTTATCTTCCCAGAAGATTATAATGATTTTGCCTTTGCCCTTTTCCACATTCCAGAAGCCTTTGGCCTAGCCTCGGGTTTCTACAATATCGAAGTAAGGTGCGTCTTGCGCTACTTGCCTTATTGCAAAGTTTGACTTTATCTCATTGAGAATAGTCATTAACTCTCCAAGAGTTATTTATTGCAATTATAGTACTTCTGAGATCTAAAGATAGATCTTTGAAGATCCTCAATTTCAGTATCATACTTTAAGGATCTAATCCTTTAGTTCTGATTTAGAAATTAAGGAGTCTATGCGACAAGTTTAATGGATTAAGCACTAAAGTTATCATTACATGATCTTCCAAAGATTATGCTCTACTGTTTGCTTAACTCCGGGCTTAGGCCTAATATGTTATTTTATCAAATAAAGTAACTTATTAGTTTCCAGGACCATCCTGAAATTTATATCCAATTTGAAAATTAAACCATTTAAATACATTTTCCCTAGGATTATGTCTTAAATGTCAATCTTTCAATTTTATCTTGATTCTAATAGTCCAACTATTTAATCAACGATTTAGGTACTATTTATTATAATGATTATTATAGTCCAACTATTTTAATCAACTATGATTAATTAAATCAAATATATTGATTATTATAATCCAATTATATAATCAACTATAAATGAATTAGTTTGAATATAGTCCAACTATTAATTAAAACAACAATTTAAATATTAGTCCAACTAACATTTAATATATATGACGAATGATATTTGTTTGAGCGCGTATGGAAAGTAATTAAACGAATATTGCAAATTCAATTCTTGCCTCCCACTATTTTTCGGCGAGCCTCTAACCCTCTGTCGAGTACTCGGGAAACCGTGTTTCCTAGCGGGCTAGGATCCCGTTAAATATCACACAATCTTGACTTTGGCCAACAAATTGTATGATAATTAACTAGGTAGATCTCTAAGATCAATTGGATCCAATCCAATTCCTAGATCCAGTAGGGGGACATCCAAGTCCGAAACATATATCTTATATATGCCAATATATCCAATATATTACCTAACCCTTTTCCTCTGAATCAACTAAGCATTGGCTTTGGCACAACAAACTTAGTGATCCCAGTTAAGCGTGACCCATTGACCATGGAAAGCTTCGTAATCAATGTCGATGGACAAGAAGTGGTCTTGACTTTGGCCAACAAACCACAACTTGGACAAGACACCGATATGGAACAAAGCTCTCGTGATTCAAACACATCCTCGACGGACAAAGGCCTTGACTTTGGCCAACAAGCCAATGCCAGTCTCGGATCTTGAGTAAGAATCACTAAATGGAAGGGAAAACACTTAATATTTTGCGAGGGTTTTTCGAGTGCAAATTGGCAACCAATTTATTATCTTTGTTAAGGTCTCATCATCATACACCCTTAAACATGCATTCTAAATACATAATAAAGCGCGTATAAAAAATAATAATGATATGCGGATGGATACTTTACACATTGATCCTAGATCAAATCTCTCTGTTTCTCTCTCCCGCTAGCGCATGTATTTACTTCTACCCGTTACACTACACTTCTAAAGAAACCTCATTTACATTGAGGGGAATAGGTGAGAAGAGAATACAAAGAATAAAGAGGTAATAAGGCTGGACACGCAGGTCCAATAAATAAATCAAATTTATTACAACAATTTCTAAAATTTCCCCACCATCTAATATCCATCTGATATACATTATTCATGCATCGCAATCATGTATTCACACAAGCATGTTATCAATCAATCTAATCAAATTAATTAATCTGATAATTAGTGACCATCCAATGTTCAAACAACGATTTGATTTTGCCCGAGTCAAACTCGTTTTGCGAATAAGTACTTAAAGTACGAATTCTCGAATTAAATTAAACTACAAAATTAAATCCAATTCAATTTGTATTTAATACTAATTCGCTATTTAATTCCAAATTAAATACTACACTTTATTAACTAACCTTTACGACTTAAATTCCAAATTTAATCGTTACGGGTCTCAAAGCCCGATTAATATCCAATATTAATTTAATTAAAGTCCAATGGGCTTTTAATTAATTTCTTGAGGCGTGGACTTTTGGTCAACTCGGGTCAAACCCAATAACCAAAGTTCATTTCGGGAATTACCCCATAAGCCTAGAAATCAATTTTGGCCCATTAAACTTTAAAGGTCCATTAGTCGCATTGGGCATTTTGGAAGCGGTTTTGGGCCCAATTGGATCCAACCAATTTAGCCTAAACCCAACTTGGTACAACCAAGCCCAATAAGCCCAATTACAACATTTCAAGCCCAAATCCAATTTAAGGCCCAATTAATTAAATTACAAAATTCAATTTCACAATTTAATTATTCCAAGTGTATAGCATAATTAATTACCCAAATCAATATTTCCTAAACACCAAATTAGCCTAATTAATCATGCTTATCAATATTAAATGTCCAACACAATTTATCAAAAATCAAACCCATACACATGCTTTAGCTCTCGGTTTTGTGGGGAAATTTCCAATTTTTTAATCCAATCCAATTGAATCTAATTAAACATTAAATCAATATCCCAATTGATTCTAACACATTCAATGAATCAAAAAATCAAAATCACCAAGATTAGGGCACACTACCATTCGGCCAAGCCAACAAAATTGGGGAAAATTGTTCCAAATCAATTTTTCTGAAATTGATCAAATCAAACTTCAATTAAAACACATTTAAGCATATTCATTCATCCAATTTCACAAATCATGCTCAAAATCAATTTACCCATTTTAATCCCTAAGTATTTTCATGCTCAATATTGGCTCAAGATACCATTGTTGGAATTCTCTAAGGTCCCAAGATCATTATCAAGCATGAAACAAGTGCGAATACAATCAAACGAAGTCACGAAATACTCACAATGATCGTTTGAGTCGATGTGGTGATGAACAAAACTGATTTTTCTGCCTCCTCCAAGCTCGACAGTGGCTGTTTTGTTGTCCTTATTTTCGGCCATTGATGTCCTCCATGGAAGCTCCAAGCTTGTGTTGATTCCTTGCTCATGTAGTGAATTCCTTATCACCTTTGTATGGACTCATTTGTGTGCTAGCACTTGGTGTTTTTGCCACAAAAACACCATTGGTTTCCCTTCACTTTCTCGGCATTTCTGGATAGAAAACAGAAGAGAAACAGAAGGTGCAAAACCGTGTGAGAAAGAAGAAGGTTTTGGCTCCAAACCGTGTGTAAGAAGAGCGAGATGGAAGTTGTGTATTTGTTTTTCATTTTGTGTATCTAATACACAATATTCCATTTTCAAAAAATCAAATAATTGATTTAGCAAATACAAAAAGTCAAGCCATAATGCCAACCACTTCCATCAACTATTCACATCACTCTATCAATCAATTGTCACATCACTCAAAGTGACATGTGATTTGACGCTTGATGCGACTAGTGATTTGACTTGTGTGCCGCACTCGAATTCGAAATGTGAATGCGCTCGCAAATAATCCCGGGCTCGGGTTCGCTAATTCCAAATTAACGAATTTTCCGTTGCGACGTAATTAAATGATTATGCCTAGTGAAATCACTATTCACGTCGCTAACAATTAATTCTAAATTAACTCGTTCGCCCGAATTAAAATCTAATTTTAATTTCGCGTCGAAATACAATTTCTTATAATATATCAAATATATTATTTAATCGATTAATTCCAAATTAATCGTTATCTCTCTTTAATTGATATTTTATCCCATATAAAATATCTCCGCAATTAATCCCAGATTAATTTTCTCTCTCATCAATTAATCCCAGATTAATTAAAGTGCGAGGCATACTTCATCGGTGAATCTTCGGGAAGCGACCCATGAGATCCCCGGATATGTTGGCAGTAAATTCGGTCGTCGGACTATCCGAACACTTAAGTACCTAGTACTACGTTTGTACCGATTTGTAAGACAATGATGGCTTCTAGCAAAGCGCAATGCCTACCCAATTCTCCAGAAACATCCTTACAGGAATATAATATCTATATCAGGCGTAGTATACGTAGTATTGCGTATGTCGATCCAGTATCGGATGATCACGTGCTAGGCCTGGGAGTGGAATTGTGTCTGCCCCGTACGAAGCACATGTCGGATGTCTGGTAACTAGTCTCTATAATCGGATATACATGACCTTGTCATAATATCCCGATAGCTGCAGCATATAAGAGAACCAGTACCGTATCCTACGTGACCATCATCTCCACTATGACTGGAGTGATACTTCCGTCTTGACATCACACCCAACACACTACGATTCTCGATATACCCAGAAGAGGCGTACACAGAAACCGGTTAAAGCCCTGGACGACCAAAACCAAAGTATATTGATTGTCGTAAGTATTAGCGGTGCAAGTCTCAGGTTAAGACCAAATACACCTACCCTGATTTCGGACTTCCATAGACACATAATCATACTACCAATGGAATTCCGATGGGGTCTATCCAGAGCGAAGCTGTTTCCCGTACCATCGGTAAAACACAACCTCTTATTACACTTGCATGAGTATCATATACCCCAATATATGAGAACTATGCCGTTATGCCCTCACAACGCGCACAAGTGTAATACTAGTCTTTTACGTATTTATCTATGTCCAATCTCGATAATACTCTGACTATGGATATTTAATGATTTATCCTTCGTGGACTGATACTGTCTCATATCATTCTCAATCCATGAACAAATCATTAGGACCTCCTATCATTTATACATCTTGGTGATCTAATCACAAATGATAAGAGTGCAATCTCATTTGTCACATAGTTAATTTGTACAACAAAACCATGATCTGTACAAATAGTGACGCTATGGGTCATAATTGTCCAACACTTCGTTAATGCCCTCCAGTCATCCATGACCTTTCTCTCCAGGCCATGATACAATACTACAGGTGCTCCTTCCAGTAACATCCCGAACATCTTCTGTATCTGGCGCTTTGACAAACCCACGGAACTCATCACTGAAACATATTGTCAGATATGAACCTTATGATCTCTGTTTCCGTTGAACTTGTCCATGTTAAACATCTTAAACTGGGGAGGCAGCTGTTCTTCGAAAGTCATCGCATCATAGTCTAATAGATCTTCATGTTTTCCCTTCATCTTGCGGGGTAACTGACTCTACTTGTTCTCTGAGTTTCTGTAACTCTGCCTAAGGCCCGGCTATCCTTCATGCGGCATACTCAGCCTTGTCATCATCAAAAACATGGATTTCTTCACTCACCCTATTCGGGGGCTCCTCACGTCTTCCATCATTGTTGTTTTATGTTCCCACTGTGCGAGGTATTGTCAGATTGGCCACAGCGTTGGTCAAAGCTTGTAGTTGCTCAATATTTTTGGTGATGTTGGACTCTAATTGATCCATGCGGGATATTTCGGTGTCTGACGCATCCATGCTTGTTAACCTCTTCTTGACAAGTCCCTCTTCTTCTCTAACCCAATGGATATCTACGATGGCTTTTAAGACAAGGGTAGTATGATGCATGTATGCATGCGATGCATGAGATGCATGAGATGCATGTGGTTATCAAAATAGCATATACCCTTCTGACCTTATTCCTCCCACATCCGTGGTAAGTCCATTTCTGCCCTAGGTATGACTCATTTTATGTACCAATGTGGGGAACACAAAGATCGTTCTCTCCTATGCTACAGGGGTGAACTTTGGCTACCTCGGTCTCTCTTCATCAGTAAAATACAAAGACCGCCCATTTACAAGATTAACTAAGCCTATTATGGAGATCGTGCCATTGTCTAGAAACGATGAATTGGTCCTTCGGTAATCACGGTTATGGCGGAGACGGACTTGGAGATATCTAAAAGTATACAAATATGCCATAACAAGGCGTACACTTCCTGAATGAAAGCCAGTGCGGATATCAGACCCATACATCTGGCATATTCGGATCATGTTTAGACCTTCTAAGCCTATCAAGGTTTTCATACAAGTTGGCCCGTTATCATTTTAAAGTGTTCAATCAGATTATCGCAAGGTGTAAATTTGTCCCAGTTGAAAAGGCCCAACAGGTTTACACTTTTGCAATAAGGTGGCTAAATAACTTCAAATGATATGGGTCCAAACACAAGGTTGCCCATCGTCACATCGAAAACTTTTGGCCCAATTATCATAATATACAAACTCGTCCCAGCTTAAGTGGCCCAACAAGTTCATATCCTATGACGAGAATCCCAAATGGATCCAAATGATAATGGGCTCAAACACAAGCATGAGGGTAGCTTCTATATGACACATAACTATGGTTCGTATGTGGGCTTACAAGGGTATGGATAAGGCTCTCATCGGCGAAGGGTTGCACACAACTAGGTCTCCCCACTCAAGGGTTCGAGCGACCATGTGAGCACGACTTTTTTATGTTGGAGTCAAATCAGGGAGGCGCAACGGAAGGAGCGTTGTTCGGGCGAAATCGTAGTTTAAAATTTTTAAACTTACGAATAATTTATTTAATATCCAATATTAATAATTCATTCATATTTCACCTAAACATATTTATTCGATATCATAAAACGACATAAATAATATAAAAACACCGCGAAACTTTTGCGAAAATATTTTTCCGCAAAATAACATAAAACGCGTTTCTGGCCGAATCGACCAACCAATGTACATGGGGACTGCCCAGGTCAGCCCCAAAAATATTTGGACAGTTTGTGGACTGCCCGAACAGTGCCCAGTTCACTGTTTGGGCAGCCGTTACCCGGTATCATCGTTTTTCGCCGTTTTCGCGTATTTTTACTCTGAAATAATTTCCGATAAATATTTTTCTTGGGCAATTAAAATAAACTAATTTATTATAATTACTCAATAAAAAAAAACTGAATTTTTATCTGAAAAATCAAATTTATCATTAATTACTTTGAGACCCCAATACTTTGCAAATTAATCATTTTGGTCCTTAAATGTTCAAATACATATTTAATTGATTCCAAATCAATCCCAAAAAAATTTATACAATTTGCAACATAATCCAGAAACTTTTCCATAATTTCGAAACTTCCCAGTAATTTTCCTTAATTACTGAAACAGCCCAAATTTCTTATTAATTGCAATTTGGCCCAATTTGTTCAAAACACATCAAGATCAAATCCAATCAATCCCAAATTTGACATATATCAAATATACATCAAATTATAACATATATATGAAAAGCCCCAAAATTTGAGTGGGTTAAGAACCCTAATTTCATAAATTACACAAATTGGGCAATTTACATTAAATTGATAAAATTTAATACTTTAATCTTCAAATTACCACACCAATTAAATCTCACCATCATGAAATTAATCAAGAACAATTCTAGGATAATTATGAATGGCTAATTAACTCTAGAATGACAACTTTAAATTCTAATTAATCAATTAAGCATAATTACAACTAATTAGCTTAATTAATTAAACATACATGCTAAACACCTTCAAACAAGTTTCCAATCACAATAATTCACATAATTAAAGATTAGAGAAAATTCTAAACTACACAAGATGAAGTATAGAATTGAAGAAATAATATCTTAATTGAAGAAAATTGGAAATAACTTACTAAAACTCCAAGTTTCAAGCTTTTTCCTTTAGGTTCTTCACTTTTTTTCTCTCAATCTTTCCTTAGTAAATTTTAGAAACCTTGTATTGTCTTGTTCTTGAAAACAAAACAATTTTTGTTAACCAAAAACCTCATGGCCGAATTTTTGACAAAAAATAAATAACATATTATTTCAATTTTTGTTCAAATTCCATTGGCACACATTTTGTTTAATTAAAGTTAACACTTTAACTTTAATAAAGCAAACAAAATGTGTTCCAATGGCATCATGCCATTTCCAAGCTTTAATCATTAAAAAATATATTATTTTATTAATTAATTTAATTATTTAACAATTAAATAATTAAATACAAATATCTTAAATATATTTATTATATTTAAATTAAATATCTCAAATACATATATTAATGATAAATGCCAAATATCACAATTGATATTTTATTAATGTGTATTTAATAATATCAAATATTAAATACAAATACATATTAATTCGAAAATGACCGTTAGGTCCCGATTGCATGTATTTTTGTTTAACCGTTAAACGAGTTATAAATAATCAGTATTATTTATAACAGTTGCCCTAGTGCTCTACGAGTATATTTCATTAGTGAGACTCTTTAGATTCAGGCATATCCGTCACGAAATCTAATTTCGTGTCCATAATTCACCCACCCGTAAATTATGACGATAACAGATAAACTCGCTAAATCATACAGGTCGAGGTCACTGCATACGTATAATCCATCCGTCACAAGTATCTGGACTATCCCAGAGATATAGATATAAACGTCAAATCTCTATAGGAATAATCTCGTCGACGTATCTATTAGCAATCTCTAAATAACATTCGGAACTCACTTCCGAAGTATACTATGCCATAGATTTAACAGATTGCTAATCACAAATGGACTACCTATGCTCTGTACACAGAACTGAAGGATCCTTTCTTGATACACACAGGATATCATGAGCATGAGTCCACACCCAACGAACAAGCGGAGGTCTGATCTAAATAGATCGGTGACGTGACTGCCATCTAAGTGTGGAGGATAACTCATAGATCCACAGTGGTATCTCAAGTCAAAGAATCAATATGCTACTCAACTCGAGAAGATTCCTATTGACGTTGGTGTACCATATATTAGGAAATCTTCGGTGAGTCGTTCAGTGTTTATCAAATAAACACCTACACGTCTATACAAGTCTCCCAAGACTCATGGTTCATTGGGATAAACCATCGGACCAAGTCTGATATACGACATGTACTGGTCTCAGCGGATTTTACTAACCGACCTATGTCAGTAAATCTTGACCAGGAACTTATTTAAGGATATACAACTTATAGTGACACTTCCCAATGTCAATTACAAGCTATGTTGTAACTGTGCACTGCATTGTAAATCCTAGGGTCTTTGTCTAATATATATACATATCACTAAATCAGATTTAATTTCAATCTAATCAATCTAATCGAAATTAGATCGAATACGTATATAAAAGACAAGAGGTGCTACCATTAAATTAGTAATATTATGGAAAAAGGTATTGCTCGTATTCATAAATCGGACATAAATACGATCCGGATTGGCGCTCTGAGCACCAACCCTAACATTTTATACCCTAGGGTACGTGCCAACGAGTGATGGTTATCATCACGTAATGATCTGCCGCCTTGAGTGAAAGCGATTTCACGATGCATGACGCCATCAGGGGTAAGAAGGGTATGCAAAATATATGAGACTTGGTTAACCAAAGCCAAAGCCACGGACACTACAAGGCATTATTTCGGGGTTGATTCTCTATCCCCAGTGGAATCACCATCTGTAGGAGCGAAGCGGGGTTTAACGCCATGCCTATGATGTTCGGTGACCACGACACTGTTGGGCTCGCAGTCCGTATAGAGTACGAATTAACCCGCGGGGACTAAACCAGAGAATGAAGGAGCCGCACTCACCCCTCGCAAGGGAAGACCTCAACTCGTTTGGTTCAGAATGGTCCCTTACTTATGCAGTATAATTTACGGGTTCACACAATGGTATAGTCAAGTCTTATGCAGTTCATGCAAGGTAATTCAAATAAACATAAATTTGGCTCCAATAAATATTAATATAAATAATATGACTCCACGCAAAGATAATTAAATCACTCATGCATAATATAAGGTGACTGGTTAATGAAATAAATTTATATGAACGATGTAAAATATAAAGAAGAGGAAAAATATAATGCATATAAATAATTAATCACACACACATAATGCAAATTGAATAACTAAATAAGTAAAGATGCATAAAATATAAAGAAAGAGGTCGATGCATGTATGAGTATTTCCCGAGTGGCACGTGGAGTTGTATCCCAAGTATAAACCACAATACCGTCCATTCAGATTCGGCTATGGAATTTACGTCTGGATTTCCATCCGATATACCACGAGGGATAATAACACACATAATCATTAATGCAATGTAAACGGACATAAAAAAATATAACCATGCATATATGGATAATCATTAACATGAACAAACACAAACAAAATAAAGGCGAAATAATAAAATAACGATAAAAGTGAATAAATAGATAAAAGGATAAATAACAAAATGCCAAAGAAGAAATGTGGCCAGAGATTTGGCCATTTTTTGATGTAAAGCTTCGCATACCCGGCTGGACGTAATTCACGTCCAGCAAGGCATGCAACGCCCGGAACTATGAAAATAAATGTGGTAAGGGTGCCCTCAGGTCTTACCTTTTAAGTTGCTTTCTCGAAAGTACGTTAGGCTGTCGCCAGAAGGATCGAAGCTTGGTTTTAAGGTTTTGTTCGGTTTCTGTTTCTGATTACTGGTTCCCTGTTTCTGGTTGCCGGTTCACTATTTCTGGTTCGCTATTTCGCTATTTCTGGTTTGCTGTTTCTGGTTGCTGGTTGCTATTTCTGGTTCGTTGTTTACTGTTTCTGGCTTGATGTTTGTTGTTTCTGCTTCACACCGCTGGTTCCGTTCTGGTTTCTTCACGCTGCTGTTCACGTCCAGGTCTCTGCGTCACGCTGCTGGTTCACTGATTCCACGCTGCTTTGTTTTTTTTTCTGGTTTTTTTTCTCTCTCGGTCCTCTCTTTATTTTTCGGTGATTCTTTTTTTTCTTGTTGTTTTTTTTCGGTGATCCCCTAAAGAAGAAGAAAATAACCTCTCTTTTGATGATGACTTGGTCCATTTTATAATGATTTGAAGAGATCTCCAAATAGGGAAACAAATCATGTTTATTTTGGAAATATATTATCAAATTATTTTGGGAATAAAATCTTATAAATTTGTTGATGAGGAGATCTCAAATCTTGTTAAATTGGTAAGGATGAGATCCCAAAAATCTCATTAAATTGGAAAGTGTTGATGCTCTCATAACTAAGGAGATTTTACCGTATTTAGGAAGATTGTACGTGGACTGCATGGATTACATGGGCCGATTGCATAGGCTGCATGGGCCGATTGCATGGGCAGATGCTTGTCCGAGGCTAAGGTGTGAAGCAGAGGCTGACTGAGTGAATCTGAGGCTGACTAGTGAGTTCGAATCCGATGAGGTGATAATTTTGGAGGTTTTTCTCCCTTCCTGCATTCGTTTTTTGCAACTTCCGTAACTTTTTAGGTAGTGCCTCCATACGAGGCTCATCATCGGGCTCATGCAAAATATGCAATGTCTACAACTAGTTAACTTTTTTTGGTTGTGGGAACCAAAAAAACTTATAAGAGAAAAACAATCACACAAAGATCAAGTTTAATGTGGTTTGGCAGAGAGTGGCTCCAACTTATGTCCACAGGAGAAAAGAGGATATAATTTTATTGACCTCGGGGTCAATACCAACCTGAGCGTCTAACATGGGAATTACATAAGATACAATAGAAATATCTCCTTGGGTAAGGATAGCCTGATCTAATTTTCAAAATATGGTCGGGTACACAACATACTTTATCTCTCTATCATTAGCTTATTTTAATACTCTTGCTCCCAAATTACAATATTTAGAATACAACCCAAATGAATCAAAATATATTCTACAATGACTTTAACACCTATTATATAAGCTCTCAAAACCCTTTTACAGTCGTCCCTGACGTCAACTTACATCACTTTAATCATCATTACCCTCTTTAGTCACTACTTCCATCGCCCTCTCTGCCAATGCACCGGCCTATGTAAGCCTATGGTGACCTACGACGGCCTATGGCGTCTGATAGGACTCGCAACTTCATATCAGTCATTGCTTTACTATTTTCATCATTAACCTTCTAGATGCACTCCTATTCAGGTAGACCCGGCCAAGGTTCCGGTTCGGAACCGGAACCGAAAACCAAACCGGAACCTGACCGGTTCGGTTAGGGTTCTTACCCTGACCGAACCGGTTGGAACCGCTGGAACGAACGGTTCCAACCGGAACCGTACGGTTCCGGTTGGAATCGGAAGTAAAAAAAATATATATTTTCTTGGAACCGTAAGGTTCCTCAAGTAAATCTCAATTTTTTTTATTAATAATTATGACTTAATGAGGTTTAAAATTGTAATACTAAAACATGAATGTCCATATCCTTTTTATATAACCAACTCTTGGTTATTGACTTCTTTATATAAGCAATATGGGACACAATAGCCAAGTAACAAATATCCCACATCGCTTATATAAAGAAAACACTAGCCAAGAGTTGGCTATAAAAAAAATTATATGTTAAAAGAATTTTATAAAAAAAAGATTCTATAAAAATGATGTGATAGTATGAAAAAACATTACGATTATATAATTTTTTCTATTTTTTAAAATTTATTATTAAAAAAAAAAAAAAAACCGAAAGGGGAACCGTAAACCGAACCGGAACCGACCAATTCGGTTCCGGTTCGGTTTACGGTTCCGGTTCCACTTAAGTGTGGAACCGGGAACGGCCGGTTCGGTTCGGTTCCGAACCGGAACTGAACCGGTGGCCAGGTCTATATTCAGGTAGGACATATGTCATGCTTCTTTAACCTGGTCAGGTGTAGCTTCGACAAATCTCCTCGGGTCCGGTTATTCATTTTGCATAAAGGAAAACTTCTCTGGTAGGGATACTGAAACACACAGAACATCCTCAATACACACTTCAAAGTGGTTAGGTCGGTGCCACTATTACTTCATCCTCAGAAACTCTCATCGGATAGAGCACCTCATTATATGCTACTAGGGTCAGGTCCTTTCTCCAATCTTCTTATTTTTGGGCCATTGAAATTTTCTAACCATTTCGGTCAGGTAGTACACAAATAAGCTTTAATCTTTCTCGGGGTGTGTGCTGTAAAAACCACCATCAACATTGCATACAAGCCCAAGTCTATGCCCAGTGTTATACGGGCCATAAAAAACAAAGCTTAGGCTCGGTCCCATTGATGGTGAGTTGAGTTAGGTCAAGACGAGCCTAGGCTAGACTTTTCGACCATCCCTAATTATATAATTATGTCTCCATGGCTATAACCAATTACCTCACCCAAGTGGGTTTTCTTCTCCCAGCCTCAATTTCTCTTTCTTCACCAACAATTATTTTTCCGTTGGCAATCTCTTCCCTTCTACGACTGGGATCCGTGGAAGTTTGCTCTCCTGACGTCTTTTCTAACATTTCAATTATCTCCATCATGGTCTCCATAAAGGTTTTGGTGATCTCTCTCATTTTTTGGGCTTTCTCTCATTCCTTCCGCAAGCCCTCTTCCAACTTCTGCATCAACTTTTATGTCGATGCTTCCCCAACTTCGTAGTTTCCATCTCCTACCATCACCTTTTGTGTGTTACTTTTTGTATCGTATCCCCACAGAAGGTGCCAACTGTTGACTGCTATTTTTCGTTCCAATGACAAGATTGGGAATTACCCCGCAAATAAGCCTCCCTCAACTAGTTAATTTTTGTTGTTGTGGGAACCACATAAACTTACAAGAAAAAACAATCACACAAAGACAAAGTTTATTGTGGTTTGGCAGAGAGTGGCTCCAACTTATGTCCACATGAGAAAAGATGATATAATTTTATATACCTCGGGGTAAATACCGACCCTAATGTTTTTATAGGGGAATTACATAAGATACAATAGAAATATCTCCTCGGGTAAGGATAGCCTGATCTACTTCTCACAATGTGGTCGAATACACAACACATTTTTGTTGGAGTTCTACGGTCCCAAGGATCGAATCAAAAGCATATAAACATGTGTGAATAACAACGACGAAGTTTCGGAATACTTACATCGATCGGTTGAGCGACGCGAGAGGCAACAACGCTTCAAATTCTGCTCGGCAATGGCAGTTCACAGCTCACTGGTTTGGCTCGGTTTTGGTCATTCGTCAAACTCCAAGCTTCGTCGAACGATTCCCGGCTCATAGGTGGACTTCCCTATCACCTTCGCATGACTTCGTAGTGTGCTAGCACTCCCGATTTTGCCACAAAATCGCGACTCTAAGCTTCCTATTTCCTCTTGGTTCATGACAGTGAACTGCCAAAACAGAAGAGAAATTGCCCATGTTGGGCGAGAGAGAGAGATGAGAGAAAAAGAGTGTTGTGTCTGTTGGTTCCAAATTTTGTGTATCAAATACTCAAATTTGAATTTCAAATTCATTTGCCATGAATTTGGCTTTCAAAAAGTCAAGCCATAATGGCACCAACCAATTCCATCAACTTACATCAATCCATCAATCATGAATAGTGACTTGCGTCAATCACTCAAAGTGAAAGACATCCATCACTTGATTGACGAATGATGTGACGCTAGATGCAACTAGCGATTTGACGCTTGATTTGATTTGCGTTCCGCACTCGAATTCGAAATGCCAATGCGCTCGCAAATAATATCGGGCTCGGGTTCGTTAATTCTAAATTAACGAATTTTCTGTTGAGTCGTAATTAAATGATTACGCCTAGCGAAATCACTATTCACGTCGCTAACGAATTAATTCTAAATTAATTCATTCGCCCGAATTAAAATCTAATTTCAATTCCGCATCGAAATCCAATTTCGTTTAATATATCGAATATGTTAATTTATCGATTAATTCCAAATTAATCATTATCTCTCTTAATTGATATTTTATCCCAGATAAAATATCTCCGCTATTAATCCCAGATTAATTTTCTCTCTCTTCTAATTAATCCCAGATTAATTTAGAGTGCGAGTCATACGTCATCGGTGAATCTTTGGGAAGCGACCCATGAGATCCCCGAATATGTTGGCAGTAAATTCGGTCGTCAGACTATCCGAACACGTAAGTACCAAGTACTACGTTTATACCGATTTACAAGATAAGGTTGGCCTTTAGAAAAGCGCCATGCCTACCCAATTCTCCAGAAATATCCTTACAGGAATAAAAGATCTATATCGGGCGTAGTATATGTGGTATTACGTATGTCGATCCAGTATCAGATGCTCACATGCTAGGCCTGGGGCTGGAATTGTGTCTGCCCCGTACGAAGCACATGTTAGATGTCTGGTAACTAGTCTCTATAATCGGATAAACATGACCTTGTCATTTTATCCCGATAGCTGCAGCATTTAAGAGAACCAGTCTCGTATCCTACGTGACCATCATCTCCACTGTGACTGGAGTGATACTTCCGTCTTGACATCACACCCAACACACTACGATTCTCAATATACCCAGCATTGGCGTACACAGAACCTGTTAAAGCCCTGGACGACCGCAACCAAAGTATATTGATTGTCGTAAGTATTAGCGGTGCAAGTCTCAGGTTAAGACCAAATACACCTACCCTGATTTCGGACTTCCATAGACACATAGTCATACTACCAATGGAATTCCGATAACACAACCCATTACGCCCACTTGCATGAGTATCCTATACCCAAATATATGAGAACTATGTCGTTATGCCCTCACAACGCGCAAAAGTGTAATACTAGTCTTTTACGTATTTATCGATGTCCAATCTCAATAATACTCTGACTAGGGATATTTAATGATTTATCCTACGTGGAATGATACTGTCTCATATCATTATCCGTCCAGGAACAAATCACAATGACCCCTCTCATCATTTATACATCTAGGTGATCTAATCACAAATGATAAGAGTGCAATCTCATTTGTCACATAGTTAATTTGTACAACAACACCATAATCTGTACAAATAGTGACGTTATGGGTCATAATTGTCCAAAAATCTCCCACTTGGCCTATAGCCAGTCACTCGAGTGTCTAACACCCGAACTATGTACGGTTGGCTCAAACTGCTGAGAAAAGCATTCGTCAGCGGATTTGCATGATTATCGTCTGATGCGATTTATTCGATCATCACATCGCCACGATGTATGATCCGAACGAATCAGATGAATATCGAAATATGTATCTGGATCGTTGATGAGACCATTAATTCTTTAGCCTGTGTTGACGCCTAGCTCAGCTGCTAACATAATTATATCTAATCTAATTAGATTTTTGTTATTGACCCAAATGGCTTCTATTACTGCCTCAGCTGCAGCAATAACCCGCATTTATTTTTTATTCGGTAACAGTATCTTGCTTGGAAGATTTCCAGCTCACTGTTCCGTTATTCAAAGTATATAGTACCGTTTGCGACTTTTAGTCATTTTTATCGGTTTGGAAACTTGCTATAGTGATCCCAGTCACTTCAAGTTCTCCATCTCCATAGACTAAGATAACATCCTTAGTTCTCTAAGATACTAACGGATGTTCTTAACATCAATCCAGTGACTATCACCTGGATTGGCCTGTTTATGAATCCATATGCTCAAAGCGTATGAGACACCAGGTCGCGTACATTTTTCAATGTACGGTTTCTCAGAGAGTTTTATCGAAAGCCAAGCTTTCGCCGATTGTATTATGGGAATATTATTTCCAAGAAATGACATATTATCATTATTTATAGGACATCCACTGTCAGTGCGCTCCCACTAACCCTCTTATATACACAAGAATCATTTCGTTTTGAATTAAATCATAAACCATTATGATTACATCAAAACGATAATTCCAAGAACCTATGCTTGCTTCAATCCAAACATGGATCGAACAACCCGCAAACCTTGTTTGCTAGTTCAGGTACGACAAAACCGTCAGGATGTTTTAAACATCCTCCAAAAGGTTTCTTTTTCAGGAAAGTGATTTTCCCATTAAGCTGACATATTTCATATATGAAACATACAGCTTTAGCAAGCATTATCCAAAAGGATTTACCGTGGCAACAGGTAAAAGGTTGAATCGTAATCAACACAATGTTGATAATGATACCTTTCTGCTAAAAGCCTAGCTTTATACGTTGGTATGTTTCCATCCATGTATGTCTTCCTTGAAGACTTATACAGTACCAATAGCACAATGCCTTGCGGTACATCAACTAGTATCCAAACTTGTTGATATACATGGAATCCATTTCGGACTTATGGCACTTTGCCATAATTAGGGAGTCGATACCTTGTATCACTTCCTCATACGTAGTCAGTTGGTATACCTCAATAAGATAGACATCTTTATGAGGTGAGATCAGAAACCCATACCCCAGGTTATTTTCTGACTCTCTCCAACCTACGCGGTTCTTGTGTATTCGAAGATTAATGGTAATAGTTTCATCATTGATGAACTATTATGTTCCATCAAGGATCGGTGCCAGGAATAATATTACTCTGATTTTCATCGAGTTTTACTATCCTCCCACTTACCACCGCATATCGGTATTCCTCCTAGGAAGACCGCATGGTGAGCAACAATTACATTGTTCTCAAGTGAGTTGTATAAGTACAATACTTTGGTATCCCTAGGATAACCTACAATTGGCACTTATCCAATTTGGGTCTTAGTTTGGTATCACCCAAATGTATGCCCAGCATTCCTAAATCTACAGGAATGAGAAACCCGGTTTCTTTCCCGTTCATATCTAATATGATATCTGTCAAACAGATTTTTATGGAACTTTATTCAAAATAAGTTCTTGCACTGTTTATGCATATCCGTTGAAGGAAATGGTAGCTCAGAGCGATTCATGATTAACCTTATCATGTCCAACAAAATTCGGTTTATCCTGTTCGGACACACCGTCAAACTGACGTGTTCCTAGAGGAGTCCTCATTTGAAAGAATACTTTACTCTTTCAAGTATATAAGAAGCTTATTGCTTAAGTATTTTCCATTACGGTCTTATCGCGACGGTATAATACTATAGCCGATCTGTTTGTCTATTTCGTGTCGAAACTTTAAAAGTTTCCGATTTGCGTTCTTCAAAAGAAACACATAACCATAACGCGATGCCACATCCGTATAGGTCACAAAATATTCATATCCACCTCTAGCCTAGCTAGACATGGGCCCATTTGCTTCACTATGAACTAGGGCTAACATATCAGTGGCATTTACACTTTCACCAAGTAAATAGTGTTTTAGGCACTTTGCCCAATAAACTAGATTCGTAGAATTTATTTGAATGGAATCAAATCAGTTCTGGTACCCACTCTTCAAAAGTGCGGATATACGATTCTTGTTTAATTGTGTCCCAGACAACAATGCCACAATTAGTTTCATCTGATCAAATCAGTTTGAGCTGTTTGTTTGTCATGTTATACGTTTGATTTATTTATATTCAAAATATAAATATTGTCATTCACATCTAATGTGTTTATCTCAATATCATCTTTATATAATGAAAACTTTAGTGTTCTAGAATATAAAGGTTCACCCGCAGCGGGTCAAACACTGATATAGAGATAATGTATCTAGTCAAACTAATTACATTATAACAGATTCCAAATTTAGGTACACACCCGAAGGTAGTTCCTAAACTTAGGTATCTACGGTTAAAACAACGACTTTCATCCCGTTTACAATTCGCAGATATATCTTAATTGAAGTCAGTATCCTGTTCAAAACAGATTCTGAACATCAATACATATATTTATATCACACTAAGTATCTAAAATCCAATTTTAATACTAGTAGTGAATATATTTATGACAAACATATTTGAAGTTAGAGCCTTGCTCGTCTTCAATTCCTTCATGTCTGATTTGTCCAAACGGCAGTCACGCTTCCGCGATCCCGTTTGCCACAATTAAGGTAGACATTTTGGGATATGTCATTTATCTTCCCAGAAGACTATAATGATTTTGCCTTTGCCCTTTTTCACACTCCAGAAGCCTTTGGCCAAGCCTTGGGTATCTAGAATATCGAAATAAGGTGCGCCTTGCGCTACTTGCCTTATTGCAAATTTTGACTTTATCTCCTTGAGAATCGTCATTAACTCTCCAAGAGTTATTTTTACAATTTAGTACTTCTAAGATCTAAGTATAGATCTATGAAGATCCTTCAATTTCATTATCATACTTTAATGATCTAATCCTTAGTTCTGATTCAGAAATTAAGGAGTCTATTGTGACAAGCTAAATGGATTAAGCACTAAAGTTTTCATTACATTAATCTTCCAAAGATTATGCTCGACTATTTGCTTAACTCCGGGCTTAGGCTTAATATGTTATTTTATCAAATAAAGTAACTTATTATTTTTCCAGAACCATCCTGAAATTTATTCCCAATTTGAAAATTAAACCATTTAAATATATTTTCCCCAGGATTATGTTTTAAATGTCAATCTTTCAATTTTATCTTGATTCTAATAGTCCAACTATTTAATCAACTATAATTTAATAGATTAAAATCAATTATATTGATTACTATAATCCAATTATAAAATCAACTATAAATGAATAGTTTGAATATAGTCAAACTATTTATTAAAAACAACATTTAAATATTAGTCCAACTAACATTTAATTTATTTGACGAATGATATTTGATTTGAGCGCGTATGTCAAGTAATTAAACGAATATTGCAAATTCAATTCTTGCCTCCCACTATTTTTCGGCGAGCCTCTAACCCTCTGTCGAGTACTCGGGAAACCGTGTTTCCTAGTGGGCTAGGATCCCGTTAAATATCACACAATCTTGACTTTGGCCAACAATTTATATGATAATTAACTAGGTAGATCTCTAAGATCGATTGGATCCAATCCAATTCCTAGATCCGGTAGGGGGACATCCAAGTCCGAAACATATATCTTATATATGCCAATACATCCAATGTATTACCTAACCTTTTTCCTCTGAATCAACTAAGCCTTGGCTTTGGCACAACAAACTTAGTGATCCCAGTTAAGCGTGACCCATTGACCATGGAAAGCTTCGTAATCAATGTCGATGGACAATAAGTGGTCTTGACTTTGGCCAACAAACCACAACTTGGACAAGACACCAATATGTAACAAAACTCTCGTGATTCAAACACATCTTCGATGAACAAAGGCCTTGACTTTGGCCAACAAGCCAATGCCAGTCTCGGATCTTGAGTGAGAATCACTCAATGGAAGGAAAAACGCTTAATATTTTGTGAGGGTTTTTCGAGTGCAAATTGGCAACCAATTTATTATCTTTGTTAAGGTCTCATCATCATACACCCTTAAACATGCATTCTAAACACATAATAAAGCACGAATAAATAAAGTAATAATGATATGCGGATGGATACTTTACACATTGATCCTAGATCAAATCTCTCTCTTTCTCTCTCCCGCTAGCACATGTATTTACTTCTACCCGTTACACTACACTTCTAAAGAAACCTCATTTACATTGAGGGGAATAGGTGAGAAGAGAATACAAAGAATTGAGAGGTAATAGGCTGGACACGCAGGTCCAATTAATAAATCAAATTTATTACAATTTCTAAAATTGCCCCACCCATCTAATATCCATCTGATATAACATTATTCATGCATCGCAACCATGTATTCACACAAGCATGCTATCAATCAATCTAATCAAATTAATTAATCTGATAATTAGTGATCATCCAATGTTCAAACAACGATTTGATTTTGTTCGAGTCAAACTCGTTTTTGCGAATAAGTACTCAAAGTACGAATTCTCAAATTAAATTAAACTACAACATTAAATCTAATTTAATATGCATTTAATACTAATTCGCTTATTGAATTCCAAATTAAATATTACACTTTATTCAACGAACCTTTTACGACTTAAATTCCAAATTTAATCGTTACGGGTCTTAAAGCCCGATTAACGTCCAACGTCAATTCAATTAAAGTCCAATGGGCTTTTAATTAATTTCTTGAGGCGTGGACTTTTGGTCAACTCGGGTCAAACCGATAACCAAAGTCCAATCCGGGAGTTACCCTATAAGCCTAGAAATCAAATTAGGCTCATTAGGCCCAATTAAACTTTAAAGGTTCATTAAGTCGCATTTGGGCTTTATGGAGGCGGTTTTGGGCCTAATTGGATCCAACCAATTTTGCCTAAACCCAACTTTGTACAACAAAGCCCAATAAGCCTATTTACAACATTAAAGCCCAAATCCAATTTTAAGGCCCAACATAATTAAACACAAAAAATCCAATTTCACATTAATTAACCTAAAGTGTATATCATGATTAATCACCCAAATTAACATTTCTAAAACATCAATTAACATAACTAATCATGCTTAATAACCACAAAACATGTCCAACATATTTTGATCAAAAATCAAACCCATACATGCTACTTTATGTCTCGGTAATGGGGAATTATTTTGTCCAAATCAAATTCAATCCAATTAAATTCAATTCAACATTAAATCAATATCCCCAAATGATTTCCAATTCATCCAATGAACAAAAATCAAAATTCCAAGACAATTAGGGCATTACACATTCTCGGCCAAGCCATGAAATCAGGGGAAAATTGTTCCAACCACATTTAATCAAATTGATCCAATCAATCATCAATTAAACATGTATTAAGCATACTCAAACATCCAATTTATTCAAATCATGCTCAAAATTATTTTACCCAAATTTTAAGCCCTAAGTTCGTTTCATGCTTTTAACAACGCTCTGATACCATTGTTGGAGTTCTACGGTCCCAAGGATCGAATCAAAAGCATATAAACATGTGTGAATAACAACGATGAAGTTGCGGAATACTTACATCGATCGGTTGAGCGAAGCGAGAGGTAACAAAGCTTCAAATTCTGCTCGGTAGTGGCAGTTCACAGCTCACTGGTTTGGCTCGGTTTTGGTCCTTCGTCGAACGATTCCCGGCTCATGAGTGGACTTCCCTATCACCTTCGCATGACTTCGTAGTGTGCTAGCACTCCTGATTTTGCCACAAAATCGCGACTCTAAGCTTCCCATTTCCTCTTGGTTCACGGCAGTGAACTGCCAAAACAGAAGAGAAATTGCCCATGTTGGGCGAGAGAGAGAGATGAGAGAAAAAGAGTGTTGTGTGTGTTGGTTCCAAATTTTGTGTATCAAATACTCAAATTTGAATTTCAAATTCATTTGCCATGAATTTGGCTTTCAAAAAGTCAAGCCATAATGGCACCAACCACTTCCATCAACTTACATCAATCCATCAATCATGAATAGTGACTTGCGTCAATCACTCAAAGTGAAAGACATCCATCACTTGATTGACGAATGATGTGACGCTAGATGCGACTAGTGATTTGACGATTGATTTGATTTGCGTGCCGCGCTCGAATTCGAAATCCGAATGCGCTCCCAAATAATCTCAGGCTCGGGTTCATTAATTCTAAATTAACGAATTTTTCGTTGCGTCGTAATTAAATGATTACGCCTAGCGAAATCACTATTCACGTCGCTAACGAATTAATTCTAAATTAATTCGTTCGCCCGAATTAAAATCTAATTTCAATTCCGCGTCGAAATCCAATTTCGTTTAATATATCGAATATATTAATTTGTCGATTAATTCCAAATTAATCATTATATCTCTTTAATTGATATTTTATCCCAGATAAAATATCTCCGCTATTAATCCCAGATTAATTTTCCCTCTCTTCTAATTAATCCCAGATTAATTTAGAATGCGAGTCATACGTCATCGGTGAATCTTTGGGAAGCGACCCATGAGATCCCCGGATATGTTGGTAGTAAATTCGGTCGTCGGACTATCCGAACACGTAAGTACCAAGTACTACGTTTATACCGATTTACAAGACAAGGTTGGCCTCTAGCAAAGCGCCATGCCTACCCAATTCTCCGGAAATATCCTTACAGGAATAAAAGATCTATATCAGGCGTAGTATACGTGGTATTGCGTATGTCGATCCAGTATCAGATGCTCACGTGCTAGGCCTGGGGCTGGAATTGTTTCTGCCCCGTACGAAGCACATGTCGGATGTCAGGTAACTAGTCTCTATAATCGCATAAACATGACCTTGTCAATTTATCCCGATAGCTGCAGCATTTAAGAGAACCAGTCTCGTATCCTACGTGACCATCATCTCCACTATGACTGGAGTGATACTTCCGTCTTGACATCACACCCAACACACTACGATTCTCAATATACCCAGCATTGGCGTACACAGAACCTGTTAAAGCCTTGGACAACCACAACCAAAGTATATTGATTGTCGTAAGTATTAGCGGTGTAAGTCTCAGGTTAAGACCAAATACACCTACCCTGATTTCGGACTTCCATAGACACATAGTCATACTACCAATGGAATTCTGAGGGGGTCTATCCAGAGCGAAGCTGTTTCCCGTAACATCGGTAAAACACAACCTCTTATTACACTTGCATGAGTATCCTATACCCAAATATATAAGAACTATATCGTTATGTCCTCACAACGCGCACAAGTGTAATACTAGTCTTTTACGTATTTATCGATGTCCGATCTCGATAATACTCTGACTAGGGATATTTAATGATATATCCTATGTGGACTGATACTGTCTCATATCATTCTCCGTCCATGAACAAATCACAATGACCTCTCATCATTTATACATTTAGGTGATCTAATCACAAATGATAAGAGTGCAATCTCCTTTGTCACATAGTTAATTTGTACAACAACACCATGATCTGTACAAATAGTGACGCTATGGGTCATAATTGTCCAGCAATTTTCTCTCTATATCATTAGCTTCTTTTAATACACTTGCTCTCAAATTACAATATTTATAATACAACCCAAATGAATCAAAATCTATTCTACAATGACTTTAACCCCTTTTATATAAGCTCTCAAAACCCCATTTACAATCATCTCTGACGTCAATGTACATCACTTTAATCATCATTACCCCATTTAGTCACTGTTCCATCGCCTTCTCTGCCACTACACCGGCCTATGGCAGCCTATGGAGACCTACGACGGCCTATGGCGTCTGATAGGACTCGCAACTTCATATCAGTCGTTGCTTTACTATTTTCATCATTAAACTTCTAGATGCACTCCTTTCAGGTAGGACATATGTCATGCTGCTTTAACCTGGTCAGGTGTAGCTTCGCCAAATCTCTTAGATCAGGTTATTGATTTTGCATAAAGAAAAATGATCAGTGATATCACACACGTTACGTAAACGTACGTATCGCTCAAGTAGTATAAAAATATCAATCCCACGAGGACTTAATTTCTACGATGTTATTATTATTGATGCTATTTATTTATAGGTATCCAATTGAGGTTGGAAGGGATTGTTCGTTGGTTGAAGTTGGATTTGATTAAATAAATAAAAATATAAAATAAAGACAAAGGAAATAATAATAAAACACAAAATTTATAGGGTTGTGAATCCGCCCAATATTTCTCTGATGGTGAATTGATTCTCCTATACATGTGTAATAGATCAGTTTGTTAACCTGGAACACAAAGATATGCAAAAGCCTCTGTCGATGGTCAGGTGCAAACACCCAAAGTAACCAAATTAACTATATGTCTATGTTAACCAATAAACTCTGAATTCACTAAGATCAAGTTCCAATTATGGCTATCTATGCCCAATAGGTATATTCCTATCCTGGAAGGAAATCTCTAAGATGAGATCATAAGCTATTGAATCTAAGGCTTAAACCTAAAATCTCTTCGCCAAGTTCATTTTAAGTTTACCATATCAATCTTATTGGTGATCAGGCAACAAGAAGCATTAAGCTTAAGATTCAATAAACAAGCCAAACCATCACACATATATAATTAAATCAATTATTAAACTCATGAATATTGTGCTTCATCACTTCCATAAATTAAAATAAAATATAGGGGGTTAGGGGATCCACCTTTAATATTTCAAATGTAGAAATCTCACTTTATTATAATATAGAATTTACCAGTGTTACCCAATTAAGTCAAATCGGCCATAAAGGCGGTGTTATTATTTGTCTATAAATCAGTCATATATGCGGTAATCATCTGTCACCTAAAGACCGACCATATAGGCGGTGTCACATTATATCAAATAAATAAAACCAGCTATTAAGGCAGTATCAACTTTAATCCATATTATTAGATTATAATTTCCATATTATAAATTAAGTAAGATTAATCTACCTTATCATATTAAAAGTTTCACCCTTCCCCCAGCAGAAATTAAATACAAAACATAAAAGAAAGTAAAAACACACAAATTATTATTACTAAAGTTAAAAATACATAATTAAAATACTAAAAATAAATACAAACAAGATACAATCCTTAGATCCTTATTCAAAACCTTCAGGAAAGTATGAATTTACAAATAAAATCGGCTGGAATTTATAGGCACAAAATGTTGTCCGCGTCGCGACGCAGACTGCCTTGCGTGTCGCGATGCTCTAACGTGGATACGTATTATACACATTTTCTTATAGGCGTCGCGACACAGATGTCCTTGCGTGTCGCGACATGATGAATAGTGATAGACGCGTATCGACAGTTCTCTTTCGATGCGTGATAGCGACGTGTCACGACGCGTAGAACTTTGCACGTCACGACGCGTGACTGTAAATTCCCAATTTTATCTTTTTTGTCCATTTTTTATCGTTTTAGCTCCGATTTGATTCCATTGAGTCCCGATCTCTTGTTTATCTGCAAAACACACAAAAAACACATCAAAATATTCATCAAACTCGAGAAACTAAACAAAATATTAAGTAAAAAAGATGGTAAATAGTGATATATTTTATGCTCATCACACCCTCAAACCTAACATTTTGCTAGTCCTCGAGCAAAACAAACAGAAATAAAATGAAATAAATGACTAAGGCTAAATTAATCTAAGCCACTTTCGTAAGGATCACGGTTATATTTAGTGTATTCACAAGCCTTTTAACCTCTAAGTGTCCCTAGTGGACGAGTTATAGTTTCGTGAGAGTTTACAGCGACAATACCCATAAACGTCAATAAGATTCACATAAAAGCAAAAACAAATAAACAAATAAACAAGTTAGTAACTAAACAAGTGAAATTCTGATCCAAGTTAGTAGTTGTCTTTCTTCTTTCTAAATTACCAAATACATAAATTCTCCTTAACTGTTTACCATTCTCCATATACGCAATTAACAAGGTATTAATCAATTCATTGTGCCCACAATATTCGCAAGTGTAGTTGAAAAAAAAGTAATATTTTTGTCCTAAAATTATGTTAGAGTTCAAACCTTTTGGCAATGAAATTTTATTTATACACAATAAACAAATTGTTTTTCAAGTTTTATCGTTTGATGCGAAAAATCACTGCTTACGGAGGCAAGATTTCCGGTTACTGAGTAAAAGCTTTATTATTAAACTAGTTAAGCTCTACCGTTTGACGCGAACAATCATTGCTTATTGAGGAAAAATGTATGGTTACTAAGTAGAAACTTTCTATTAACTAACTAACTCAAGCCAAACCGTTTGACGTGAACAGTTACTGCTGGCCAGGTAAGACGCATGGTTACTAAGTAAAAGCTTGGTCAGTTTTTATTCATCATTTCATTTTTTTTAGTGTCTTTTGGTGCTGGCTCCAATAAACTAGAGAACTGAATATTACAAAATTTTCACTTACAGCCCATGCTCATATGTTACCGTGTATGTTGATAATACCTATCAAATGAGCATATGAATGTCAAATTTAATCAATATTATGGAGAATTCACAGATTTAAATAATTCAAAAGGAAATAAACAAAAAATAACTTGTTACGAATTAGATTGAGATACGTCTCAGGAGCGCGAACTCCATACACAGCTATCTCAAAATAATAATTTCACTTGGTTAGTTAAAAATTAAACAAAAAAAACCAATGAAACAAATACAACATAAAAATACAACAAAGAAAATATAAAAACAAACTAGTCAACTAAGCAAAAATAACAAAACACAAAAAAAAAATAAACTAGTCAACTATCCCCTCCCCCAACCTAATTGAGACATTGTCCCTAATGTCTTAAAAAAAGCAGAAGGAGAGTTTAGAAGTCATCAACTGGTTAGTGTACAAAAAGAAAACATGCATTGAACAAAACAAAACATGTAGGAAATAACAAGATAGATGATAAGTGGTAAATATATCAATATTTACCGCCCCTTTAACTTAATATTTTATATAGTTTCTTGACTTTTGTGAATATTTTGATGTGTTTTGTGTATTTTGTAGATAAATAAGGTTTCATGACTCACTGGAATCAAATCAGGGCCAAAATAGTGAAAAACGGACAAAAAAGGCAAAATCGTCATTTCGACGTCGCGACGCGCATCACCTCTGCGTCGCTACCGCTAAAGTGCGTCGGACACGTGTCAAAATCAGAGAAGCTTTCTATCATGCGCACTTGATAACATGCATCTGTCGCGTGTCAACATCATAGAAAATCGGCTAAAATACGCCGGACACGTGTCATCATCACATGCTGCCGACAATCATCATCGACACGCGTCATTGCTGACGTCAGCATCGTGACGCGCACAAATTTTCCGTATCGCGATGTCGAGCCAATAATTCTGTCGATAATCACGTGTCATCATCTCTGGAAACCGCGTGCCACGCGTCAACAATCAACGGCGCGTCGCGACGCGCAGGACCAAACTTTACCTATAAATTGAGGCCGAAATCAGAATTCCAATTCATACCTTCTTCTGGGGATTTCGTTAAGAATACTAAGAAGATTGTATCTTGTTTGTTTATTTACAGCTTTCTGTATTTAATTTTTTATTTTACGCAATAATTCTTTCTTTATTTTACTTTTCAGTCTTTATTTTTACTTTTCAAGTATGATGAGGTAACTCCCATCTGCTGGGGTGAAAGGTTAAGCTTTTATTACTAATATTTAGAATAATCTCCCTTAATTATAATATATAAACTATTTTTTAACCTGACTAAATTGGATACCGCTTTTATGGCCGGTTGGAATTAATCATAAATCTGACTTAATCATGATACCGCCTATATGGTCGGTTGTTAATATCATGCAAAATTTATATATTATAATAAGGGAGATATCTAAAATAGAAGAAATAAAAGTGGATCTTCTAACCCCCAATATTTTATTTTATTGTTAATTTATCTTTTTAATTTTCAGCTTTACTTTATGTCATTTTCTTTATTTATGTCTTTACTAGTCCTAGATATGTGTGATAACTAAAACCCTTATCTGAGGTTGTGATGAATTCCAATATCAGTGGCTTATAAAGGTTATTTTATAGTTTGGGTAATATAAAGATTTATTTATTGAGTCTTAAGCTTAATGCTTCTTGTTAACTAGCCATTAATAAGATTGATTTGGTAAACTTAAAATGAACTTGGAAAATGGATTTTAGGTTTTAGCCTTAGACTCAATAGCTCACGATATCACTTAAGGATATATAACTCTTAATAGATTTCCTTACAGGATATGAATATACATGTCGGGCGGGGGTAGCCATAACTTGGTTGACATATGAATATGATTAATTGGGTTATACTGGGTGTTTATATCTGACCATCGGAAGAGGCTTTTGTATAATTTTGTGTTCAAGGTTAATAAACCGATATATTACACAAACATAAGATAACCACTTCATCTTTAAAAGATATTAGAAAGATTCACAACCCTATATAGTTTCTTAATATTGAATTTTCCTTTAATTTACATTCGCACTGTTTTATTTACTTATTTTCAGATAAAAATCAACATCCAATCAACAAACCAATCTATTAGGTACTCGTAAATATTTAACGTCATAAATTAATAGCCTAGGTATTAAGTCCTCGTGGGATCGATACATTTTATACTACTTGAGCGATACGTGCGCTTGCGTTACGTGTGTGATTTTACCGATCAATAGAGCATGCAATAATCACCCATAAACCTAAATCTAGCATTATCCCCAATGCAATAAAAAAATAAAATAAAGATAAAGGAACAACACTACCGTGCAAATCGCTCGATTTGTTAGGCACCATTTCTTGATGGCTTCTATTTTCTTTGGCTTGCTCTACTTTAAGTGCTCTGTCTGTGCTTTTTCCTACATAAAACTAAAAATGTACAACATGTGTACACAAAATGCGAAAATAGAAATAAAAGAAAAAATAAAAATTCGCATGGGTTGCCTCCCTGCTAGCGCTAAATTTAACGTATTCAGCCAGATGTGACTGAAGTCCATCCATCAAGGAGGTTTCAGCGTGGTTTTGGATGTCCGATTGAGGACGATCCCATGTACGTTGCTCTTGAAGGGTCTCTTCCAACGGTGAGGTGGCCAAAAGAATTTTGTTCGACTCGGTTCCCGCGCCACCTTCTTAAAATTTGTAGCTCTATTTGTCTGTGATAGGAATGACAGGTGATCAGGTGGTCTTGTATAATGCTTGACCTTGAATGGGCGTGCTATTCTGTCAAGCTTCTGGGTGGTGTCATCAATATGTACTCCCCAATGTTGCGGTATTTCCTCTGGTGTCACGAGATTTCCAATATGGTCAGACATTTGCTCTTCCATCTGTTCTGCATCTTGTTCCAACTTTTCTTCACAGATGTATTTTAGTATTTCATCGTTCAGCTCTTCATCTGACATCTGCGTAATGCATGCTTCATAAGTGTCAACCTGAGGATGTAAAGATATGTTTGTTTGTAGGCCTTCATCCTCTGTGGTTAGTATGAACGGTTCGAGTAGCTCTTGTGCTTGTTTCTCCTCACAAATGTAATCAGCGACCATACAATTATCCAGATCAAATTAAGATTCTGTTTGTTCGGGCTCCTGAACTGATACCTCTGACTCTTGATACTGCTCAACCTCTTCCCCTGTTAAGGTGTCATCTTGAAATCTTTGGTACTCGAAGGCTTCATCAGTGTCATCTAAAATTGTTCATTGAGATATGTAATTGAGGTTGTCAGTTAATTGTTCTATTTGATCTGTCAGCTTCTGTATGGATTCCGCTTGATTCTGAAAATGTGAATCAAATTTAGCTTCCTGTTTTTTAAGCATCTCCATCAACTGTTCAACCTCTGATGGTTCTGGTTCTTGATGAAGATCATAAGTTGATGGTGGATAAGATGGAGAATAAGATTCGGTGAAATATGTGGGTTCTGTGTATGAAGGTCTCTGATAACTCTGCCACCATGAATTATAGTGGTACATGCATTGATCGCTCGGGTGGTTACCATCACATACCTCACATCTTATTATTCTGTCTTGAAATGGTTGAGAAAATGATGTATTGCTAGTTTCTGACATCCAGTGATAGTTGTTGGGCTGGACAACAGGCCTCAAAAAATCAAACTGCGTCTCCTTGATATGGGGTGTATTTTCACCTCTTAAAGCTCGTAATGCTCCCATCGCCCAATATGAATCCATTTTCAACCACCTGAAAATAAAAGAAACAAATAAAAATGAAAAGATAAAAATAAAGAAAATTAGATACATGTAAAGTATATAGCTTCAAAATTAATAACGCAAGAAAAATAAGTCCCCGGCAACGGCGACAAAAACTTGATCGGTGAAATCACACACGCTACGCAAACGCACGTATCGCTCAAGTAGTATAAAATATCGATCCAACGATGACTTAATTTCTACGATGTTATTAATTATTGATGCTATTTATTTATAGGTATCCAATTGAGGTTGGAAGGGATTGTTCGTTGGTTGAAGTTGGATTTGATTAAATAAATAAAAATATAAAATAAAAACAAAGGAAATTAATAATAAAACACAAAACATCTATGGTTGTGAATCTGCCCAATATTTCTCTAATGATGAATTAATTCTCCTATACATGTGTAATAAATCAATTTGTTAACCTGGAACACAAAGATATGAAAAAGCCTATGTCGATGGTCAGATGCAAACACCCAAAGTAACCCAATTAAGTATATGTCTATGTTAACCAAGAAACTCCGAATTCATTAAGATCAAATTCTAATTATAGCTATCCAGGCCCGACAAATATATTCTTATTCTGCAAGGAAATCTCGAAGATGAGATCGTGAACTATTGAATCTAAGGCTGAAACCTAAAATCTCTTCGTCAAGTTCATTTTAAGTTTACCAAATCAATCTTATTGGTGATCAGGCAACAAGAAGCATTAAGCTTAAGATTCAATAAACAAGCCAAAGCATCACAAATATATAATTAAATCAATTATTAAACTCATGAATATTGTGCTTCATCACTTCCATAGATTAAAATAAAATGATGGGGGTTAGGGGATCCACCTTTAATATTTCAAATGTAGAAATCTCACTTTATTATAATATAGAAATTGTCAGTGTTACCCAATTAAGTCAAACCAGCCATAAAGACAGTGTTATTATTTGTTCATAAACCAGCCATATAGGCGGTAATCACCTGTCACCTAAAGACCGACCATATAGGCAGTGTCACATTATGTAAAATAAATAAAACTAGTCATTAAGGCGGTATCAACTTTAATCCATATTATTATATTATAATTTTCATATTATAAATTAAGTGAGATTAATCTACCTTATCATATTAAAGGTTTCACCCTTCCCCCAGCGGAAATTAAATACAAAATATAAAAGAAAGTAAAAAAAAAAACAAAAATTGTTATTACTAAAAATAAAATACATAATTAAAATACTAAAAATAAATACAAACAATATACAATCCTTAGATCCTTATTCAGAACCTTCAGGAAAGTATGAATTTACAAATGAAATCGGCTGGAATTTATAGGCACAAAATATTGTCATCGCGACGCGGACTGCCTTGCGCGTCGCGACGCTCTGACGCAGATATGCGTTGTACACATTTTCTTCTGGGCATCCCGACGCGTATGTCCTTGCGCGTCGCGACGTGATGAATAGTGATAGACGCGTGTCGGAAGCTCTCTTTCGACGTGTGATACGACGCGTGACTGTAAATTCCCAATTTTGCCATTTTTGTCATTTTTTTCATCATTTTAGCCCCGATTTGATTCCATTGAGTATCGATCTCTTATTATCTGCAAAACACATCAAAACGTTCATCAAACTCGAGGAACTAAACAAAATATTAAGTAAAAGAGGTGGTAAATAGTGTTATATTTTTCGCTCATCAGAAAAATTCTCTGGTAGGGATACTGAAACACACAGAACACCTCAATCCACACTTCAAAGTGATCTGGTCGATGCCACTATTACTTCATCCTCAGAAACTCTCATCGGATAGAGCATCTCATTGTATACTACTAGGGTCAGGTCATTTCTCTAATCTTCTTATTTTTGGGCCATTAAACTTTTCTAACCATCTTGATCAGGTAGTACACAAATAAGCTTTTATCCTCCTCGGGGTGTGTGTTGTAAAAAACCACCATCAACATTGCATACAAGCCCAAGTCTATGCCCAGTATTATACAGGCCATAAAAATAAGCTCGGCCCCATTGATAGTGAGTTGAGTTAGGTCGGGACGAGCCTAGCCTGGACTTTTCGACCATCCCTAATTATATAATTATGTCTCCATGGCTATAACCAACGACCTCACCCAAATGGGTTTTCTTCTCCTGGCGTCAAGTTCTCTTTCTTCACCAACCATTATTTTTCTGTTGCCAATCTCTTGCCTTCTACGACTGGGATCCGTGTAAGTTTGCTCTCCTGACCTCTTTTCTAACATTTCAATTATCTCCATCATGGTCTCCATAAAGGTTTTGGTGACCTCTCTCTTTCTTTGGGCTTTCTCTCGTTCCTGCCGCAAGCCCTCTTCCATCTCCTGCCATCACCTTATTGTGTGTTACTTTTTATACTGTATCTCCACAGAAGGTGCCAACTGTTGACTGCTATTTTTCGTTTCAATGACAAGATTGGATTATTTTTTTGGTTGTGGGAATCGCACAAACTTACAAGAGACAAACAATCACACAAATGCAAAGTTTAATGTGGTTTGGCAGAGAGTGGCTCCAACTTATGTCCACAGGAGAAAAGATGATATAATTTTATTGATCTCGGGGTAAATACCGACCCGAGCTTCTAACATGGGAATTACATAAGATACAATAGAAATATCTCCTCGGGTAAGGATAGCCTGATCTACTTCTCACAATATGGTCGGGTACACAACACACTTTCTCTCTCTATCATTAGCTTATTTTAATACTCTTGCTCTCAAATTGCAATATTTAGAATACAAACCAAAGGAATCAAAATCTATTCTACAATGACTTTAACCCTTTTTATATAAGCTCTCAAAACCCCTTTAGAATCGTCCCTGACGTCAACTTACATCACTTTAATCATCATTACCCCCATTTAGCCACTGCTTCCATCGCCCTCTCTGCCACTCCACCGGCCTATGACAGCCTATGGTGACCTACGGCAGCCTATGGCGTTTGATAGGACTCGCAACTTCATATCAGTCGTTGCTTTACTATTTTCATCATTAACCTTCTAGATGCACTCCTTTGCAGGTTGAGATATGTCATGCTGCTTTAACCTGGTCAGGTGTAGCTTCGCCAAATCTCCTCGAGTCAGGTTATTCATTTTGCATAAAGGAAAACTTCTCTGGTAGGGATACCGAAACACACAGAACACCCTCAATCCACACTTCAAAGTGGTAAGGTCGGTGCCACTATTACTTCATCCTCAGAAACTCTCATCGGATAGAGCACCTCATTGTATACTACTAGGGTAAGGTCCTTTCTCCAATCTTCTTATTTTTGGGTCATTGAACTTTTCTAACCATCTTGGTCAAGTAGTTCACAAATAAGCTTTTATTCTCATCGGGGTGTGTGGTATAAAAAACCACCATCAACATTGCATACAAGCCCAAGTCTATGCCAAATATCATACAGGCCATAAAAAAGGAAAACTTAGGCTCAGGCCCATTGATGGTGAGTTGAGTTAGGTCGGGACGAGCCTGAACTTTTCGACCATCCCTAATTATATAATAACCTCTTTTTATTAAATGAAAAAATAATCCAGCATTATATATTCCAGCCCATGAAGACATCAGGTTGGTCATAAGAAGACCAGAGGCATTATTGTCTGATCCGGAGGCACTTATTTCAGAAAGCATAACCGACGAAGAATGATCTGACGGTACCTAGAGCTTATTTTGGAAACATGATCGAACCAGGGAATACGTTTCCAGTTTCCTAAATATAAAAGAAGAAAGATGATGACTTTGACTACAATAAATGTAAGTAATGACTTATCCTTGTAAGGCAAGGAGTACTAGTACGATACAGACAAGGCTGGCAAATCCAAGAAGGATTCTGATCAAGTGAACAACTATAAAAAAGAACAAGTCATGACATGTTCCATGGCACCTTTAATCAAGATTCAAGCATTAACATATTTTTTACAACTAGTTTTGTCAGAGCTGCGTTTTTGAGAGATTATTGTATTCATTCTCCTTTTTATTTAAACAATAATAGATATTCCTCTTTTTTCTCCTATGGACGAAGGCATCCAAAACCGAACCGGAAAACTATTGTATTTATGGTTATTCTTATTTGTACTAAATTCCCTCATCAAATAAATTCACGTATTAGATAATTAATTATTCGAGATTTAAAGTATGTTTGATATAATTTTTCAAATACAGTTTCGTTTGAAGTAGAGCTTTTGATAAAAAAATTTGGGGTGTTTGGTTATGAGTGAAAACTTTTATTAAAAAAAATATAAAATTACTATATTAGACAAGTTTTTTAAAATTTTGTTATTAAAAAAATGAAATAATATTTTAAATTAAATAAGGGTATTATGACAATTAACACTTTAAAAGACTTTCCAAGTTGTACTTCTAAAAACCCAAATTTTGAGTTTTTGCTAGTAGAGACAAAATAATTTTTGAACTCTCAAAAACTCTACTTAAAATATAATCAAACACCATCAAAAATTTTGAAATTAAAAAATTATTTTACCGCTAATAAAAACCCTATCAAATAGGCACTTATTCACTCTTTTACTCGGAACAAAAATCAACCGTGAACATATATTTACGGTAAAATTAGACTTTTTTTTAAGCCGGCAAAATTAGACTCAACACAGTTGAGTTATATTAGTAAAAGTTTGTACCTTGACAAACTCAACATAAAACAATAGCCAATATGGAAAATGTTTTAATCAACACGTGCAATGCATGGTGAATTGTAGGGGTGGCAATTTGGGTCAGGATTCGTTTATTCGTTCGATTTAATTCGCTTTAAAGCGAATACGGGTTCGAAAAAATGGATTCGTTTAATAAATGGGTCAATTCGATTCGATTCGTTTATTAAACAAATCGAATACGAATTTAAGCTCATTGATTCGTTTAAGATTCGTTTTATTATTTTTATTTACTAGTTCTTGTTAATTTTCAATTAAGATTCGAGAAATTATAGCTAATTATCATAGAAAAAGTAATATTTTCGATATCTGGTTAGATATTTTTAGTAAATATATTAATTACATATGAAGATGTATATATTTATGAAGAATTAATATAAATCAAGCGTGGTAAATTATTTTATTAAATAATATCATTGACTAAACGAATAAACGAATTATGATTCGTTTAATAAACGAATCGAATACGAATCCATCACATTTTGATTCGATTCGTTTATGATTCGATACAAATTCGATTCGTTGATTCGTTTTGCCACCCCTAGTGAATTGTTTAATTTAATTCGAATATAAAACTCATTATTTAAGAGATTAATTATTATTATTTGTCCTGTCATATTCGCTTACATTTCGATAGATGATTCGATACATTAGATAAAAGTAATTAAGATGATGTGTCATGAATCTAACATTTGATTTCGTTTTAAACGATAATTGTTCTTATACATATAAAGCTTCCACGAGTAATGCATTTTATTAAATTAGTCAGATAAAAAGAAATTGACTCTAAAATCTTTAGCAGGATAATTCATAAAACTTGTAAGAAACCCAAGACACCACTTATCTTCATATTGGTATGATATTATTTGCTCTTGGACTATACTCAAAAGGCCTCATACCAATAAAGATACATGTTTATCCTTATATATCCATTATCTTCCTAATTCCTAACCAATGTAGGACTTTGTTTGCTCACAACAATCTTCCCCTCGAACAAATGACCACCGAACCTCCCCTCAAGCGATCATTCCATCCGTCCACTCTAGCCCAGGCCAACTCCGCTTCATCGTGTTAGGATCAGGACACATTCATGAAGACCAGAGCACATCGCCTATCTAACCGAGCACATTCACGAATCACGATCGGGGCTCACCGCCTTTTGTTCTGTATTTCGAGGATTCATCCACATGGCTAACTTTGGGACATAAATCTGATACCACTTGTAAGGAACTTAGGACACTAAGTATCTCCACATTGGTATGATATTGTCTACTTTGGGCCTAAGCCCCGTGAATTTGCTCTTAGGCTATACCTAAAAGGTCTCATACCAATGAAGACACATGTACATCCTTATATACTCATTATCTTCCTAATTCCTAACCAATGTTGGACTTTGTTTGCTCACAACAAAACTAACATGTCGATTTTATTTTCATCTCCCAGCATAATTTATAAATAAAAGTTCGAAAAATTAAATGGCATCTTATTTTAGTTCAATAATTGAAACCTCAATAAATATTCCCTATGTTCAACTAATTTAACCATTTCCAAACATATCATCTTAACATTGTACCAGCACCTCTAATTATAATTCACAAGTCCAATTATATTGTCATCAGGGCCGGCCCTGGCACAGTGCCACAAGGGCTATTATCTAGGGCCCAAAAATTAAGGGGCACCAAAATTGAAAGAAGTTTTTCAAAATTGAAATTATTAAAATCTTAGTTGCGGACCACTATGACTCAAGATAGGCTAAATGGATTAGCAATCTTATGCATTGAAAAAGATGAGATTGAAGACTTGAAGTATGATGATATAATTGATGATTTTGCTTCAAAAAATGCTAGAAGACAATTTCTTAAAGGTTGAAATTTCAAGGAGTTTTGCTATGAATGATTGTATATGATTGTATTTTTTATTGTCGGGATTTAGGTACTATGTCCCCCCTTTGTCTATTTTCTCAAGTAATATAATTTGGGCGTGAGGGCCTAGCCCCCAGCTTCGACTGGGTTCCAGCCCTCGTTAAATATATATTTTTTAAACATATGTTTTCGTAATACAAAATGACACATTTTGAGCTTTCGCACCGGACACCCAAAAAATCAGGACCGGCCCTGAGTGTCATATGTGACTTATAATTCGATCTTAATTATCTATATTTTTCTATATATCACATATTACTAAAACAATGATAAGAAGAGGTAAAATAAAAAGAGCCATTGTCCGTTCTTGAGATACCATATTTCATAATATCAACACGTACTGTTAAATCGTCCAAGGTAAATAAAATATTTCCATTAATACCGTAGTTAGTCACGGCCATAATTCACAGGTTGGAATCTGAGTTAGATAGATTGCAATCATCGTGGTTTGGTGGTGTAGGTTCAAGATTTCACATTGACGTCCTAGGTTCGAATCCAAAAAGTATGTTTCTTGTTAGAATTTGAGATAGTATGAGGTTTTATTTACTCCGCTTAAATCCTGAAGGAGTAGTTTAACGGTGGAGTTTCCGACGATTTCAAAAAAAAAAATGAATTGCAATCATCCCATACCAAAATAAATATAAAAAAAAAAAACAACCAAAAGTTGGCAGTTTTATAATACGTACAAACAAATTTGTGTATGTGTATGAATTTTCTTTAAATATCAGTAGCAACACACAAATTGTTTTTTGCCTTCAAATCGATGATTCAATCGAAAAAAACCCGATCTTTTGTACGTTAACAAAAAAAAAAAAAATTTAAGATAATTTTCAGGATTTTCATAATCGGATCGGTGATCCAAAAAGTTCAATAAATTAATGGTTCGATCGGTTGAATCGTTCCGAAAAGTCGACTGAACTACGTCATAAATAGTTTTATTTAATTAAAAATTATAAAAAAAATATTAAATTTAATTTTTGATTTTAAAAACAAAAAAAAATTGAACCGATCCGATTCGGTTTACCGATTTTGACCGATTTTTTTACATATTAGTTTTTATCCATTAATTGGATTAGATTCATGATCAATTCCCGATTCGATTGGCCGATTCGGTCAGGTTTTGAAAAGATAGATAATCTTGGCCTGCTATGAAAAATCAAAACCAACCTGTCGATTTTTATATTCGTCTCCAAGCATAATTTTATAAATTAAAAAAAATTAAAATAATCTAATTTTCGTTGGCTGTTTATATATAATGTACGTACAAACAGTTTTTTTTGTACGTGTATGAAATATTCTTTAAAAAGCAGTTGCAACACGCAAAATAATTTTTGTCTTCAATTTAATTGGTTGAATCGAAAAAACCAATCTTGATGATCTTTCATTTTGTCCGAACCACGAGTTCACGTCTTCATGACAACGAATTTTAATTACAAAAAAAAGCTCGTGGTCCTAATGCGCAAAATATTAGTCCAATGGCTGCAAACAGTATAAAGGATGTAAAAACTTAGAAACGTAGAAGCACGGCCGATTCTGAGATTTGAGATGTCTTATACGAGTTCTTAAAAATAAATTATTTGTCTTAGGGAAATTTGAAAAAATAAACAGATGAGGCAAACCTAGGTCTCAATTTTTGTGTACTTTCATCAAATTTTTGTTTTTTTTTTTCACTTTCATCACTAAAATAAGTAAAATAATAAAATTTGAGGGCCCTGAAATTTTTAAAAAAATAAAAAATAAAAAATGAAGCCCAAAGTGATGACCTATATTACCTACCCCTTTAAGGCCGGTCTTGAGTAGAAATGCCGGTGCATTTGGTGGCCGATGACTATTAGCAATTTGAAACGCAACACTAACTTGTTATCTACGGACGGAAGTTTGGATTGAAAAGGAGGAATTTTGACTTTTGACTTTCAATTTTTCAAATCAAAGAATATTATTATTCAACTCCGTCCAAAATTTGGCCAAACACCAGCAGGTTTTGATTTCCCCCAAAAGAAAAGGATAAGAATCGGTCATAGGCCCACGGGCATCGTTCCTGCGCAAAGACACAAGAAAGTGTCACCGTCCAAGCCTACTCCTCATGTTTGCAACCAACGGCAAGGAACCGATCTATAATCCGTAAATATTATCTTGAAAAATTGCTACTTATTAAATATCTATCATATCATACTTACATATATTTTTATTCTCTCTTTTGTGTGATATTGCCACATAACATGTGTAGATAGTGATTTTTGGGCACCAAAATCCCAGAAAAGCAAGAAGGGTATAAAATTGATTTTCGTTTCAGAGGTTATGAGGGCCGAAGGTCGGGTCGGTTCATGTACTTCACCGAACCCGAGGAGTGAAGATGTTCAGGACAGCTCAGATAGTTGGTTGCTCAGCAACCGTCGCTCCTGATGTCTGACCTGGTAGAGTCGGTCGGGGTTTTGGCCTTTAATCACATGATCATAGTCGGACAGTTGGAATCTGGCATAGAGACTCGCACTCTCTAAAAGGTCAGATGTGATGGAAGCAGATGGCTAGTTAATCTTTTGACACTAGGTAACGTGTGACAGTGGCCAATAGTAACATGATTTAATGAGATATAGGCGTCACAAAAGGCATGTGTGTCAGGCCGTAGGGTTACTGTCCGCAGAGCAGGTAGGGGCAGAGAGCCTTGGCATTGATATCAGATTCACGTGGCTGACGTCACGAAGACATTTTAATAGTATAATTTGCCCTAGTATATAAAAGGCTTGAGAGTTCATTGTAAGGGTTAGCAAAAAATATACCCAGTGAATACTTGTAAGAAAATAGAGCAGAAAGTTTGTAATACAGAATAATGGTAAGTCGGCCAAAGCCGAACACTTATGTGGAAAGGTCGGTCCAATCCGACCACGTAATAAAAACTTCATTTTCTTTGTATCCGTGGACGTAGGTTGGATTCATTCCACCAAACCACGTTAAATCCTTTGTTTGTTGTATGTTTTTTTTACCTCTTGTCAAGTTTGTATTTGGTCCCCAAAACCAAAAAAATTCACAGTTGAGAGGAGATTGTTTGATGAGTGTTCTTCCAGAATTACCCCTGGAACGAAAATCAACCGTCAACAGTTGGCGCCGTCTGTGGGAAAAGGTACAAAAAATAGCAAACACCCTAAGGAAATGGCAGGAGACGGGAACCACAGATCTTCAGAGGGTTCAACAACGGAATGGATGAAGGAAATGCTGAGGAAATACTTTCAATAGCTCCCCATTGAGCTGTCGAATTAAATGTAAAAGAGGTGACAAGAAATCACCAATTAGGACTGAGCTTCGAATGAAATGTAACGACGGGAGTTGGTGGCTTATGTACGCCGCCCCTTATGAATGAACAAGCTCATCCTAAAGAAGTTGTGACTGTTATTCGACCTGCCAAATCTTCGGATTCATGGCAACAACAGTCACCATGGAACAGCTGGGGCCCCGATGCACAAGGGGCACTCGATCAGTTTCCATAAGTGCCTCCGGTTTATTATGTATGTGTGGTGGGTTTCTGGGCGCGTTATTCTATAGAGGGTGGAGCATTTGGCGTCAAGCTGGTGAATGAAATGCAACGTCATGAGTTCGAGGCTGAAGGATTTCTTCCCACTTTTGATGCTGAACCAGTCCCTCCTAGAGAAATTATAGCTGTTGTCCGACCTACCAGTCTCCAGTTTCTCCAAGGAGCTCGAGTCAAAAGGATATTATTAAAGAGGTGTTCAAATATGTTGAGGCATATATTTTTAATAAGAGCCTCTCTTAGAATGACCCTCAAAGAGTTGTAAGAAGGGCAGTAAAATCTTTTGATAATGAATAAGATTTTCCTCTTTTAAATAAAAGTTTGATCGCATTTCTTGTTATTTATTGGGTTGAAAAAACTGTGTTGCGAGATACGCTTGGCCGGGATACACCAAGAGTTGAGAACATATGGGAAAAGCATGAAATCCCCGCGACACACCATTCCCTGGTGTATTACTAAACTCCTGGGTCAGAGCATGACTACTCAAAGACCTGCATTTTTTAGGAATATAGCATGAAGACCTATGTGGCGTTTGACGCCTCGGGGTAACCATAGGATGTTAGGCGAAAGGGTCGGCGTGGCATTTGGCGCCCCCAAGTAACCATATCACATATGGATTGAAGTCAATGAAGACCTACGTGGCGTTCGGCACCTCGGGGTAACCATAACACATTTGGTGGGAGGGCCAACGTGGCGTTTGGCACCCCTAGGCAACCGTAGCACATATAGAAGGAAAATAACTCAAGTACTATGGTACCCTTGGGTCTGCATAACGTGGGGAGGGATAATTCCCCCACAGCGTTTGCCACCTAGTGATGGAGGTGCATATCACGAGGAAGGCCCAAGAGCCTCCGTGGCGTTTGCAGTCTCGGGACATGCCTAGCACGGGGAGGGAGAATGCCTCCATGACGCTGACCATCCCATTTCGGATCCTCTATGAGCATAGCACGACAAAGGTTAGAAGGCCTCTGTGGCGTTTGTTGATAGGGGTCTGCCTAGCATGAGGAGAGTCTCATGGCGTTGGCCGCCCCATCGATCCGTAACTCGGTTTGCCGGGAAGTTGGACTATAAGGTTCAAAATTATTGTTTTGGGTGGCTTAAAACATGACACTATCTTGGGCACCCACGCTGTTTTTTTTTGGGACGGTGCAAGGTATGTGATGTATCACCCCCGTTGCACATTATTTTATTTTTATCTGTTTTTTTTATTATTACCAAGCTCCTTAGGGGTCGCCAGAGGTTGACGATCTTCCCTCTTTGGCTCAGCCCTAAGTGAAAATGTTGAGAATACTGGCTCGGGGTTGGGTTGCGTCCCGCCGAGGCCATTATTGAGAATAGCGGCTGTTTTTTTATATCGTACCGTAAGTGTACAGTGTCAAGTTTTAGTAAAGATAAGTGAAAGAGTGTCGAACCCACAAGGAATGTATTCAACTCACACTAAGTACTATAATTAGTAAACCTAACTTTATTTAGAAAACAACTAAATTTAGATTAAAAAATAATAATTAAGAAACAAAACGTTTGATAAAGATAGACCATGATATGAGATTCTAGAGTCTGATTTCACCTAGCTATCATCTATGTATTTGTTATGCCGATCAATTCTTATTCAGTTGCATTGTTTATAAGCCAAGAACCCTAAATTATTCTAACTCCCTCTCCCGAGTGCCGAGTGAATATATTATCAATTACAGACTTCGACATCCCTATAAAAATCTAGTATTTAACAATTCATTATGTTATGTGATTCTTTGTTACGACTTCAAAGGGATTATAGATTCTCCCGAGCTCTACAAATCTCCTAAGTTATTTTCTCTAGATCCTATTCAAAATCCCCCCTCTCCCGAATGATAGATTCTAAACATGCATCATCTCAATTTATGACCAACAAACAAGAAGCATTAAACACAAGAGAATATAAATAAACTAAATTAAAATTCATAAAAATCAAATTGGCAAATAACACATAGGTTTAAGCATTGGCAAATATCATGTCTGAACGATATATTTGTTGTCTTACAGTTACCAACGTTGTACCATTCCAAGATCTTATCTCTGTACATTGATTGGGATAACCCAATGAGCTTCATTTCCCTATCTCTATAGAGTTTTATGCCTAAGATATATGAAGCTTCTCCCATATCCTTTATAGAGAAATTATTACAGAGGTAAGCCTTGACGCCCTGCATCATCCCGATGTCATTCCCAATGATCAAGATGTCATCAACATAGAGAACTAAGAACACCACCATACTCCTACTGTCCTTTTTATACACACATGATTCTTCTGAATTCTTGAGAAAACCATACAATTTGATTATCTCGTCGAATCGAAGATTCCAACTTCGTGAAGCTTATTTAAGTCCATAAATGGACATCTTAAGCTTACAAACTATGCCTGAATTTTCACTGGATACAAAACCTTCTGAATGTTCCATATAGATTTCTCCATCAAGAAATCCATTTAAAAAGACCGTTTTGACATCCATTTGCCAAATCTGGTAGTCATGGTAGACAGCAATAAATAATAAAATCCTAATAGATTTTAGCATTGCTATTGGCGAAAAAGTTTCATCATAGTCAACATCAGGTCACTCCGTGTAACATTTATCTACCAGTCGGGCCTTAAATGTTTCAACCTTTCCATCAAGCCTCGCTTCCTCTTGTAAACTCATTTACAACCGATAGGAATAATTCCTTCAGGAATCAGAACCAAGTCCCAAACTTGATTCTGATGCATAGAATCTAACTCTGATTTCATGGCCTCTTGCCACTTCACGGTGTCGATGTCCAAGTCAGTCTCTTCAATCAATAGAACATCAAGACTCATTTCTTGAATCAAATACAAGCAATCAGGAGGTCTAGATACCCTAACAGACCTATAGAGTGTGTGGATGAAGGTTCTTCATCTATGTGAACTTCACATTCTTCCTGTGGTTTGTTGGTTTCAGGTCGTACTTCATCAAGTTCAACTTGTCTATGATAAGCACATTCAGACAAAAATTCTATTTCTAGAAATTTTAACGAAGTGCGCTACGAACACATTTCGATGCTCGGTATCATAGAATAAATATCCTTTCGTATTTGAGGGATATCCAACAAACCTAAATTTATTTTGTTGTTCTATCCTAACGTATGCAGGAGAGCCCCAAATTCTAACATAATTAAGATTCGATTTCTTACCGGTCCATATCTCATACGGAGTCGTAGGAACAACTTTGGAAGAAATCTTATTCAAAAGATGAGTGGTAGTTAAAAGAGTATAACCTCATAAATAATATGGCAGATCTGTGAAACTTAACATAGATATGACCATATCCAATAATGTCTAATTTATCCTTTCAGACATTCCATTATGCTGTGGAATTCCCGGAGGAGTATATTGAGCAAGAATCTCATTCTCTTTTAAATAATCAATGAACTCACCACTCATATATTCACCGCCTCGATCCGATCGAAGACATTTAATATATTTTCTAGTTTATTTTTCTACTTGATTGCGGAATTCTTTGAACTTTTCAAGGTTTCCGATTTATGTTTTATCAAATAAACATAATCATATTGTGACAAATCATCGGTAAAGGTAATAAAGTATGAAAAACTGCTATAAGCAGTGACTCATGGGACCACATACATCAGAATGTATGAGTTCCAATAAGTTAGTGGCATGATGTCCCACACCAGAAAATGAGGCTTTGGTCATTTTACCCTGAATGCAAGATTCACAAGCTGGATAAGGTTCAATAGTAATATTCTCAATCAAATCATTCCTAACCAACTAAGTTAGGCGTCTCACACCTATATGACCTAACCTCATATGTCAAAGTTCAGTATTATTTACTTCAGACAATTTACGTTTATTAATCCTAGTATTCAAGATATCTCGAGAAGTATGCAAAATATAATGACCATGCTCATTTGGACACACAAGGATATGGGTATTATTTTTATCATATAAATACAAGGAACAGTTCTTAATATTTACATGATATCTCTCTGTATCTAATAAAAATGTGATATAATATTAGCTACACATCCTGGTACAATATAGCAGTCATATAATAAAAGTCTCCCACTGGGCAAGGGAATCTCGCATAATCCCACTGCAACCGCATCTAGAGAGTCACCACTCTCGAAACACAACTGCATCTCTACAGATTTTAGTTTCCTACTTTCCTTCAATCCCTGCAATGAATTGCATATGTGAATAGGACAAGCAGAATCTAAAATCCAACTAGAAGTAATAGCTTCACAAGTTAAAGAGATATCAATAACAGGAAAAATAAAAGTATCTGATGTAGATGCTCTTTCCTTCCTGATCTGGGCTAGGTAGTCTGGTCAATTCCTCTTCCAGTACCCGATCTTAATGCAGTGGTGGCACTTATCTTCAGAAGATCTCTTGAATTTTTGGTTTCGCTATCTTACCCTCAGGAGTGATCTTTTTACCTTTCTTATTCTTTCATTTGCCCTTCTTTTGAGAAGAGACAGAAAGAGAAGTCAGTTTTGGAAGGCGAGTCGGCATCCCATTCTTCAGATCTTCCTCAGCAGTTAGTAGCATCCCATGCAACTCACTGTGAAAACATCTAATCCCATGCATATTAAAATTCAATAAAAACTGGCAAAATGAGCTCAGGAGCAAGCCTAGTATCAAACTACGCCCAAGTGTATCATTGAGTGGAAATTTGCATCGCCTCAACTGTTCAATCAAATCAATCAAATGAAGTACATACGGGCTGACTGGTTGACCCTCATCTAGTCTAGAGTGAAACAGTTCCACCGCCACTATGTGAACCAAGACTTTTCTTGATTCATGAAAAGCTCCCTCAGCCGAGTGATCATGTTATACACATCATGCATATCAATATATTGCCTTTTCAGCTCCTGAGTCAACGAACCAATGATATATGATCTAACTTTTAAGTCATCATCCTTCCATTTCTAGAATGTCTGATGCTCCTCAGTTATGGACTCGGGTGGTATAGCAACAAGTATTGGTGCCTCTAAGACATACCATAACCTCTCAGATTCAAAGACAATCCTTAAATCCATCTCCCAGTTTGTAAAACTTTCGGGCCCTTTTAGCTTATTCATATCAAGCATACCAACTAAAAGATTTGAAGACATAGAGCCTGCCATCATAAATATATCATATAGATGGCGAAAAAATAATTAGCAGACAAAACAATTTCATATAATATCATAAAAGCATAAAATGGATCATGGATTTTTAATCTAAAAATGCCCCTCCCACTATTCAATGTAAACCCGTAATCCCCAAACATAATACAAATAATTAAATAATCAAATTAAATCCAATAGTGAAAAGTGGACCCCATGAATATATTTCAGCTCACCGCTTTGACACGTTCGCACCTACGTATATTCATTAGGTAGACAACTCATTGACAATCATTCACCAGTGACTACTGAATTTTAGTCCTGATCATTTCTCGTTGTAACTGCTTTGGCACGTTCACAATGAGGTGTATCAAATTCAAACTTGTCAATGATAAATTCAAGATACTCGCGTAATCCTGACAGCTTTGGCACATTCAGGAATTTCGCTCTCGCTTGAATTTACCTAATATCATATATTTACCCGGTACAAATAAATTCCTATCAGATATACCCTCACAGCTTTGGCACGTTCTCGGATATAGACATAAAAATTTATTTAAAACTATATTGATAAGATGGACTAAGAAACATGCATCAAATATATATTAATTATTAAACCTTATTAATTAGGGATTTTCCAAAAAAATGTCATACACCTTTATTTTAATCAAATTAAATAATACATGCATGCATAAAGTAAAGTTTGGATTAAATATCAAATTCAAAGAACAAATCATATCATGGATTAAGAATTAGACAGGCTCTGATACCAATTTTGAAGGGGTTTTAACGGTATAATCGGGTAACGCAGCGGAACGCGAAAAATAATTTTTTTTTTTGATTTTGTTGATTATTCTTGGATAATTAAAATAAACTAATTTATTCTAATCACGCAAATCTGAAAAATCAATTTTTGCACAAAATTTCCAAAATTGCCGTGAATCCCAATATTTGTCAAACTTTTGTATTTTGATCATTTTAGTCCTAATTTGTCAATTAAAAGCTTAGGTGATTTCCAATCACTATCAAAATGATTTGTATATCTAATATACATCAAAATACATCTAATATATGAAAAACCTCAATTTTGATTTGGGCATAAACCCTAATTTTGTCAATTAATCCAATTAATCAAAATTAATTCAATACAACACTTTAATCCATTCTCTACAACACCAATCAAGCCTCACCATTTTGAAATAACTCAAAAAATATTTCTAGGTCATAATTGAGTGGCCTAACAACTCTAGAATGACAACAAGTCATATAATGATAATTATAAGCCTTAATTACACTAATTAAGCTTATTTTAATTATTATACATGCATATATTCAATAATCAAGCTTTCAAGAATATTAACACAAATTCAAGAGAGGGAAAAATAAACTCACATCATATGTTGAGTTTTGAAATATCAGAAACAATTTTCAAACAAAAAAAAGTTAGCAAATACCTTAATTTCAAGCTTTTCTTTTGATTTTTCTCTCTAGCTCTCTAATTTTATTCTTGAATTTTTAACTTCTCACTTGAAAAATGAAAACAAAACTCCTTTTATACTTATTTTTAAAGCCTTAGATGAAATTCTAGCCAAAAAAAGAAGAAGATATTTTTTGATTTTTTAAATCTTATTAAAATAAAGCCAAAAATAATTTTAAGACTTATCCAAAAAATAAAATCCGAGTTTGCCATTTCCAAGCTTTATCTTCACATTAGATATTTTTATTTTAAATACTTTAATTATTTAACAATTAAATAATCAAATATTTAATAAATATAAATATCTAGATATATGTATTAAATTTACATTAAATAATCAAAATACATATATTTATAATATATGTCAAATATCTTATTTGATAATTAATTAATGTGTATTTAATAAAATCATGTATTAAATACAAATATACATTAATTAGGAAATGACCAAAATACCCATATGTATGTATTAATTCGTTTAACCGTTAAATAATTTATAAATAATCAATATTATTTATAATTATTGCCCTAGTGCTCTACTAGTATATTTTATTATACGAGACTCTCTAAGTTTAGACATATCAATCACGAAATCCAATTTTGTGTCCATAATTTACCCACCCGTAAATTATGACGACCACAGATAAACTCGCTGAACTATACAGGTCGAGATCATTGCATACGTATAATTCCTTTGTCACAGGTATCCAGATTATACCAGGGATACAGATATAAACGTCAAATCTCTTTAGTTATAATCTCATCGACGTATTAATTAACGATCTCTTAATAACACTTAGAACTCACTTCTACATTGTACCACGGGCCCATTGATTTAACATATCGCCAACCCATATTGAATACTTATGCTCCACACAGAGAACCAACAGATCTTTTCTTGATACACACAGAATATCCTGAGAATCGGTCCACACCCAATGAACAGACGGAGGTCTGACCTAAATAGGTCGGTGACGTGACTGCCATCAAAGTGTGAAAGATATTTCATATATCCACAGTGGTATCTCAAGTCAAAGAATCACTATTCTACTCGACCAGAAAAAATTCTTATTGACATTAGTGTACCATATATTAAGAATATTCGGTTAGTCATTCAGTATTTATCTGCTATAAATACATTTATGTCTATACGAGTCTCCGAGACTCGTGGTTCATCGAGTAATAACCATTGAAATCCTTGATTCCAATATACGATACGTATCGATCTCCGCGGGTTTACTTACTACCAAGTAATGTAAACCTTGACCATGAATAATTTAAAAAATGATATTGTTATGATACAACTCAATAACAGTTACAATATTCTTACAACAGTATCATAACTAATCATTCTAAGGTCTGTTACGTCTTTACCATTTAATAGAAAAATATTATATTAAAGAAACTATTTATTTTATTCAAAATAAAATATTTAGATAAGTATTTACAGGGAAATACATCATAAAATTAGCGCTCCGAGCACCAACCCTAACAAAAAGTGCACATTTAATAAAGAAAAAGTAATCATTTTATACTCATAGTTTCATTAATCCCTTTAATTTAGCACATTTGTCAAAAAAAATAATTAAATTTATGTTTTATATATTTTTATTGTGACTTTTATTTCTTATGTATATGAAATAATAATTTGGATACATAACTTGAAAAATGGACTTGACATTTGGATTTTGGAGGCCATAAACTTAAAATGACGTTCTAACAGTGTACAATTTCGGAAATTCTAACTTTACTTAATTTTCATATTTTAGCCATAATATTCTACTCCGATATCGGATTGAGGCGATTCTAGTTCCAGATGAAAGAAGACTCAAATATCTACAACTTTATTGTTTACAAGATTTTATAGTTCTGAAGTTTTCAAAGCCGAAATTGATGAAAAATACAAAATGTGTTATATGTAATTATTAAAGACAAACAAAAATGAAAAAAAAAATGAAAAAACGAAAAAAAATGAAAAAATAAAAAAATAAAAATGAAACGGTGGGGAAATGACAATCCACCTTTCGGTGGATTGTCAATTCCCACCAATTATGCTAATTTGTAAATTACTTTTGCAATTTGTAAATTATCATGGAGGGTGTTGAGCCCTCTACTATAAATAGAGGTGTTCAACACCTTAGAAAATCAGTCTGGGAGTCCATAATTTTCTCTGAAAATCTGTGGAATTTCATCTCTTGTGTGTTTTATTTTTTAAGCTTTCTTATACTTTTTTTTTTCTTTTAGTAATAAAATTATGTGTGTTTTTATTCAAATTATGAGTAGTTAATTTTATCATATTGGGGTAAAAGGTGAAGTTTTTAATATGAGAATATAGATTAATCATACACATATATAATATATGAATTGTAATCTAAAGACTAATATTTAATTTAAATCTGGATTAATTATTGACAAATTTTGTTATCGCCTATATGGCTCGATTTATTTATTTGGTATAATTGAGTACCTAACTGGACTTGTTATAGACAAATATTATCACCGCCTTTATGGCTGGTTTTTATATATTTGACATAATTAATTCCTGAAATTAATTAATTTGGTAATAATGATAATTTATATATTATAAATAGTAAGATTTCTAAATTTGAAATATTAAAAGTGGATCTCATAGCCCCAAAATTTTATTTTATTGTTGCAGTCCAATTTAAAAATTGTCAACCATTTAAACTAAATTAAAATTAAAAACTAAAGAAGCGAAAAGTCAAAACCAAGATGAATAAATTCTAGAGTATGATTTCACCTAACTATCTTCTATGTATTTATTATGTCAATCAATTATTACTCAATTTCTTAGTTTATAAGCCAAGAATCATAAATTATTCTAACCCTATATCATGAGTGCCGAGTGAAAATATTATTAATTACCGACTTCGATATCCCTATAAAAATATAGTAATTAACAATTCATTATGCTATGTGATTCTTTGTTAACGACTTCAAATGAAGTATAGATCTCCCGAACTCTATAAAATTCATAGGTTATATATTCTAGATCTTATTCGAAATATCATCTCTCGATAAATATGGAATCATCTAATTTATGGTCAGCAAACTAGAAGCATTAAACACAAGAAAATATAAATAAACTAAATTAAAACTTCATAATAGTTAATTGGCAATCAAACATATAGGTTCAAGCATAGACTATATCATCCTCTAGAATAAGAAAATTAGTTCATGACTAAATAAAAGAACAATGGAAAATGAGTCAAGAACATATTAAACATCATAAGAGTTTGAAGAAAACCAAGAAAATAAAACCCGAATCGAATCCCTTCATTTTCGGACTTCATCATCTTCGTCTCCTCTTCTTGCTCTTCAATCCCCTCCTTGGATCTCTCTAAATTATGTATTTAGAGCTCTCTAATTATGTATTATTCTCCATTTTAGGATTTTGGATGCACTATGTATTTATAGGGAAGTCCTGAAGTCATTCTGCATGTAGAAAATAAATTTTCTATTCTGAAAATCGTTCGGGGAGTCGCGACACCAAAAGTGGCGTCGTGACGCCTGCTCATCTGCCGTATTTTGTCTTTTCAAGGCGTCGCACTATGTGTGGTTTTTGCGTATTTTGTCTTTCCTACATGCTTCTTTTGTATATTTAAGCTTCCAAAATACGTTCATTTGCCCCAAGATCCATGCTCTAATGCTTCATATCAATAAAAATATAAAAACAAACTACAAAACAAGTAAAATGACACGAAACCTAACAAAATAATATGTTAAGAATGTATGAATAAGTGGATATAAATCACACTTATCATCTAACTTAAGCTTCAGAGTGCTAATCTTGCAAGAAGCTTTTATTGGACCCTCAAGCACCTATTTCCTAGCCCAAATCAGAATTGGACCTTGAAGAGTCAAGCCTGAAACCCATTGAAAGGTACGAAATCTTACTACATATTTTTATCGCCTTCATACACAAATTTAAATTCAAACCAATGACCTCATCTTCTTATAAACCCACATACGTGATACATTTTGTCCGTTTTGGATATTGGAGGACTCAAGGCTTGTATTCCTCTCACAACTTTGTCCCTATTTTTTGTAAATCATGCATGCTTTTTGGTGGTTATGATAACTTAAATCTAGGAAGTCCATGTATAAGTTAAATCCAATCATAGTACCATCATGTCAACTTGGTACCAAGTGAGAGCTTGAAATGACTATATGGACTTTCAAGTCCTAGGTTCAAGCCTCATCGAACCCATGCACAATTACTTAATAAATCCATATGTCCTCTGAGTGCTAGAATTCCAGTCGTGACTTATGCATGCCCACAATTGCATCCCACATGGATTTTTACAAGATTAAACTATGTGAGACCAAATGCTCTTTGAGAATTCTCAAAACAGACGATTATGCCTCGTGAATTTATTTGAAATCTCGACACTTGGGCCTATGTGAATTTATTTGTAAATCACGCAAGCTTTTTGATGGTTATGATGACTTAAACCTAGGAAGTCCATGTATAAGTTAAATCCAACCATAGTACCGTCAAGTCAATTTAATATCAAATGAGAGCTTGAAATGCCTATATGGATTTTTAAGTTCATGGTTCAAGTCTCATCGAATCCATGAACGATTACATATAAATTCATATGTCCTCTGAGCGCTAGAATTCCAATCGTGACTTGTGAATGCCCACAATTACAGCGAGACCAAATGTTCTCGGAGATTTCTCAAAACAGATAATTATGCCTCGTAATTTTGGGATCGTAGAAAAACAGCTTCACTAATAATAGGAATTAAACCAGGCCGTGGGATGATGTGCAAATTTGAGTCATTATTGCATTATCCTATAAAAATAAAAGTAGATCTCATTTTCATTCATTCATTTTGCTCGCCCTATATCATCCATGCACACTCCCCTCAGCACTTCAGTGCCAAGCTCCTGAACGTTGTAGACCCAACACGTGCTATAAAGGACGGCAACAGTAAACACCAAAGCTGCCGCTAAAAACTATCAAGACACAGGCCAAACGAAAAAATAATTAATGCGATGGTCGGAAAACAAAAAACAAAAAACAAAAAAGGAAAAAAAAAAAAAAAAAGAAAAAACGCACACCTTCCACGACTCAATTTTAAGGTTTTGAAGTGCCACATAGGTAATATAAGACTAATCAGACAGCACCTGCCCACTATAAATATAAGGCATTAACGCTCCACTTTACCACACCGCTTGAGACTTGAGAGCCGAGAATTACAATACTAACAAACACCTGTATAGAAATATAAAAGCAAAGGGCACTACCTCTCTCTCCTCTCAGTGCAACCACCACCAACTATCATTATTGTATTGAAATGGCATCCACTTCTTTATATTTTTCTCCTCTTCCAACTCAACTTCGATCACCAAGTAAATCATCATCAAAGCTATACAAGCGTGGATTTGCTGTCCGTCCGATCACCGTCTCTGTTTCAGAGAAAAACCCAGTTCCACTGACCACCGTTTCACCATCTGAAGAATCAACCAAACTTCCGATCCGCAAGATTCCCGGCAGCTATGGCCCCCCTTTTTTTGGTCCCATCAAAGACCGCCAAGATTACTTCTATAACCTTGGCAGAGACGAGTTTTTCAAGTCAAAAATTCAAAAGTACGGGTCAACAGTGTTTCGTGCAAACATGCCACCCGGTCCTTTCATTTCTTCCAACCCAAAAGTCATCGTTTTACTCGACGGTAAGAGCTTTCCCGTTCTCTTCGACCTTACCAAAGTCGAAAAGAAAGATCTTTTCACCGGAACTTACATGCCCTCCACTGAACTCACTGGCGGGTACCGAATTTTGTCGTATCTTGACCCGTCGGAACCAAACCACGCCAAGCTGAAGCAACTCTTGTTCTTTCTTTTAATGAATAGCCGGGACAAGGTGATCCCCGAGTTTCACTCCACCTACACGGAGACATTCAAGACTCTTGAAAGCGACTTAGCCGCCAAAGGCAAAGCTGATTTCAGTGGAGCTAACGACCAAGCCGCGTTTAATTTCTTGGCTCGGGCTTGGTTCGGTAAAAACCCCGTTGATACCAAGCTCGGGTCGGACGCCCCGAATTTGATTACTAAATGGATTCTGTTTCAACTCGCTCCGATACTTTCTCTTGGCCTACCAAAGCTCATCGAAGATCCATTGCTCCACACGCGACCTCTCCCTCCAGCACTCGTGAAAAAAGATTACCAGAGGCTCTATGATTTCTTCTACGAGTCATCGGGTTACGTTCTCGACGAGGCCGAGAAATTGGGCATCTCACGAGAGGAAGCGTGTCACAACATCGTATTCGCCACGTGCTTTAATTCTTTCGGAGGTATGAAAATCCTTTTCCCCAACTTGATCAAGTTTGTCGGTCGTGCGGGAGTCAAAATCCACACGCAGTTAGCTCAAGAGATCAGATCGGTTATCAGATCCAACGGTGGAAAAATCACGATGGCCGGCATGGAACAGATGCCGTTGATGAAATCCGTCGTGTACGAAACCCTGCGTTTGGAGCCACCAGTAGCGTTACAATACGGCAAAGCCAAAACAGATATGATCATATCGAGCCACGACGCGTCGTTTGAAGTCAAAGAAGGAGAGATGTTATTCGGGTACCAACCATTTGCGACGAAAGATCCGAAGATATTCGACAGAGCGGAGGAGTTCGTGGCCGATCGATTTGTCGGGGAAGGTGAGGAGATGCTGAAGCACGTGCTTTGGTCTAATGGGCCCGAAACAGAGAATCCAACGGTCGGAAATAAACAGTGTGCAGGGAAAGATTTTGTTGTGCTGGTGTCGAGGCTTTTGCTGATTGAATTGTTTCTCCGTTACGATTCGTTTGAGATCCAAGTCGATAAATCAGCGATAGGATCTTCTGTTACCATATCGTCGTTGAAGCGAGCAAGCTTTTGAAGAGGAAGGGGGTAAAATGGGAAAAAGACTCGTACTGCTGATTGGTTCCGTTTTTGGGGTAACAGTAACAGTAACAGCAGTACGTTTGATCTGGGTTGTCGTTTTTCGCACATTGTACTCTTTTTATTTTTTTAGCTTCGTTACAATTTTATGTTGTAATTTTCAAGTATAAATTCCAATTTAGTTTGTTAATATCCGCTTTTCCTCGTGAATTGTGATATTTCCAAATTAGCCCTGTACTCCTGCTTTCAAAAAGATGCGTCGTTAAAACTTTTTATGGCTATTTTACTATTTCGCAATTCGTACCTGGAAAAAGATATTTGTATATACATATTTGGATGATGGGGAGATAAAAAAAAATGATAAAATATATTAAAATCAATCACAAAATAATGATATTTTGTGTTAAAATTATTTTTAAACTGTAAAATATTAATATTTTATGATTAAATTTTGTCATTATTTTATCTCTCATTTACATAAATATCAGTATTCTTGGTATTGGAAGCAGCATAATTTATTATGTAACTTGATGAATGAAATAAATATATACATATATAATTTTTTAGTATTAAATTAAAAATTATATTTTTCTTTATATGGATTGGTCTATACTATCAATAATTTAATGTCCTTCCCAAACCTGAAATTTTGTCATGATCGGCTAACATTAGGGGTATTCGGGTATATTTTAAATACTAAAGGAGAAAGTAGTCGTATCTTTTTCAGTAAGAAAAAACTAAAACTATAAAAATAGTTTTCATACTCAACTTCTTGTACTTGAACGACAACAAGAATGGGTTTTTGTAGTGATTCTATAAATACAGAATTATACTCAATGATAACCAGTTTTTTCATTATTTTAAAATTCGGATCGGTTCATTGATCTGTGATAGCGAGAGGGTTAAGGGTCAGAGATTAGACACGAGATCACTAATTAATTATGTAAAATGTGAAGCCTTTATCTAGCCGTTGGATGAGGGACACGTGGCGCAATCCTTGCCGTTGTCTTAATTTCATCATTTTGCTCATCATATATAAAGGATGCCAGGGTTTGAGAATTAGATTAGTTTTTGTTAATTGCTTCTCAAATTTCTTCAATTATTGTTTGGCTAATTGTTAAGCCATATTCCTAGTCCAAGTTAGTGTGATCTTCAATTAGGGAGTTGAGATTGACACTTTTAGAGATTAGGGTTTATCTTGTGATTTGGGGAAAATTGATGTTGTAATTGGATTCAAGATTCTTGAGAAATCTTGTGATTGATTAGTGCAGTGAGCTCCTTATTCCGGAGTTCAACGTGGATGTTGTACGTGCCAAATTTGGGCCAAGGTCAATTTTGTCATTTTACTCCGGGCCCAAGTTTCTACCTCAGAAGGAAGCCCAATGATTAAAGTGAATAGTGGCCTAGAGATTCATAAGCCCAAGCCCAAGGATGAGCCACGTAACGCCCAGGCTCAATAATGCCACCCACAATCCATCCGTTCCAACCTGCAAGCAGTAATGGCACTTCATTAAGTTGACTGTTACCATGTTCTAACGAGCAAATAATCAAAAGACAATCAATAAAGGCACACATTACTATATCATGGATATATAAGGAATACTACTCTCTCCTCAAGAGGGGGAGACCTCCGACTAACCGCCCTCACGGCACCCTACGAAGCTCAAGGTACTATCCAACCTTTGACTTCCCACATTCTAACTCCTTGGTACCTTCACTGACTTGGGCGTCGGAGTGCCCCCGGCACCCACCACACCGGTGGGCAGTACTCCCGCTCACTCTTCACCTTTGTTTTGCAGGATCGCTAGTGCCCCCATCCTCACGAAATCTCTATTGTAGGCCTCGAGCGAAAATCAGCGTCTACAATTTGGCGCCCACCGTGGGGCCTGCAAAGACATCTCTAACTACAACTCTTACATACATAACGATCCATTGATTGATTGTCATCAACCTCTCTCTACACGTGAAATGATTGCCATCTTCCTCAGAATGCATGGATTGATTGTCACTTTCTCCAGACAACGTGAAAGAAATATCATCTACTCCAGAAAAAATGGGAGGACTGTCGCCCCTTTCAGAGGACTGAAAGAATTTCCATCTCCTCGGTATGACATGCATGGATTGCCTTTAGCGCCATACTACGTGATTGGGAACAAGTACTTGGCATGAAGATGATGTCTCGGTCGACAGTACCCGAATGGAGACTTAGCATGGACATCCCGGTCAACATTACCAGGTACGGTTTGTACTTTTTAATAAAAACCTAATCGACATTAGAAATGGCACGAGACTTATAATAAGTGTTATAGTTTGGGACTTGTTAGGGATGTCCCAGTGGATACTACACTATATAACTTGATAATTGTTACGGGTGTCCCAATCGACATCAATATGTGGCTTGGGACTTGTAATAGATGTCATAGTTGGTATTACAATTTAGAGTATGAAACTTGCGATGGTGTCTCAGTCGACACTACATTTACAACCTGATAATTGATAAAGATGTCTCAGTCAACATTTACAAATCGACATAGGACTTGTTAGGGACGTCTCACTCGACATTAGAGTGTTGTGGAGGATGTCCCAATTGACAAAATATTATATATAGCTAGTCAAAATTGACACTATATGATTGTTTAGTATTTAGTGAAGATCCCACTCGACACTCCACTTATGAGGCTTGACATTTGTTTGAATTCCCATTCGACATGATATGGAAGAAGACTTAGTTTGACTGATGAACTATTAGATAAAGCATAGCCCAATTACCTATATGACAGAATAGATTATCAACAATTTCAAACCGCGTGGGATGATTGACCTCATTCAGATGACATAAGAGGATAGTCATTTTCTCCATACGAAAAGGTGGACATCAACTCCTCACTACATCCAAAGATCGACATCTTCTCCAAACGATGGAGAACATTGTTATTTCTCTGGATGACATGTCCATTCGACCGACTTCCATCAGGTTCAAACAACCATTCTCCATCAGATCAGGTGGGGTGTAGACTACTGCGTACCTTCGTCAGGTCTTGAGACTTTGTGGACCTTCACCAGGTCTAATGAAATGGAGAACCATTTGAGAGTTCTACCATACTCGGTAGACTGGGACAGTATGAAAAGAATGGCTATGATGAATTTAGAAGAAATAGCTCACTTTCTTCCCATGCTCTTTAGAATCATATCCCTACACCACCTCTATTACTTTTAAAATTGCACGAAGCTCAATCCGATCAATTCCATGACAATCAACTGATACTTAACAAACGACTCTATTACATCTTCGTAACAAACTCGTAAAGCTCTCTTCAACTCTCTCAATTCCTCAATAGCAAATCTTAGCCGTCTATCTCTCACTCCCTCAACCTCTCAAACATTTCCATAATTACTCTCACCAACTCCGAAATTTCCTTTTTCACACTCGTCTCTCTCATCTCCCCACTCGCCTCGTCAATTATCTCTTTAATTTCCTTGTCGATAGGGCGGTAAGAAATCAATCCCAAAATATCCTGTAAGTCAGTTAAAAGTCCATCCGTTCGTGAAATGATGAAAAACGAAGCAAAGTCACGGTGGTGGGATGTGATGTGAGATTGGACTTTTGGATTTAATTTGGAGGGACACTCGAGGCGCGAGATTAGAAGGCAGAGATCCAACGCGGTGAGTGGTGTCGTATGAACCGTAAGGTCGTGCATTGAGAGAAGCTCTCGGACGATAGTCGTGTCGAAGAGTGCATCACGTTCATATCCTCCAGCAATTCGACCAGAGCCTTATCTGAATGACTCAATTAATGTTGCTAAGATTGGTGAAACACAGTGGAAGATTGGTGAAATTCTTAAGGTTACGCCCTTAGGCTCCTTGGCCATGATTGACGAAGGAACTCTCACGGCAATCAGAGACTGGTTCAGAGACTACAAAATCCCATATGAAAAGTCTGCCAACTAGTTTAGTCTCGGCAACAAAGGCTGCAAACAAGGATTACACTTTAGAGGTAGTTACTGAGACAAACAAGTCCCTGGCTAAACTTGTAAGGAGATCAATAGATGTTTGTGTGCTGTTTTGCGGTGTCTGGGTAGTACCAAAAAAAAAAAAAAAAAGAAGTTTACGTGAAAGCTTATAGCCATGCACAGGCTACGAGAGAACCAGTCCACCATGAGCAAGACTACAAGCTGGGTAAGAATGATGTGTGAAAGAGAGAGGCTCACTGAAACATAGAGCAAAAATACATAGTTAATGGAATCACAAGCGATCCACCACTAAAGATATTATCCATCAAAGCTTCACTTGGACGCAACCATTCGACAAATGGACCTTAAAAGCAACCAAAAGTTAAGTTAAAAAGAAGTCAAGCCAATTTTGGAAATGATTTGTCGTTGGCTGAAACCCTTCTGCCTACTTGGTTTAATGTGATGATTCAGCTACCACAGCTACCAAGGCAACTTGCAAAGCTGATGAATATGATGCGACACAACCCAACAATATGAAGCCTTCTACAAATGGCAAACCGACCCTCATGGTTCACCAGCAAAATGGTACGGATGGAAACCTCTCGGCTAAACATCAATTCAAGCCACGTTTCCCTTCCTTTGCAACTTCACGTGTCGCAGCGCCCACAACGGCCGATGTGGGATTTACTAGATAGTAAAACTTTGGCCCTATGATGAAAAATAACTCATAGTGCTACCATGTTACATCTAAAAAAGGAATGGCTTCAACGTCCCAACTTCCCAAAGTGGTTCCACTGACAGGAGATCTAAGCATGGCTATCAAAAATAGTCGTGTGAGGGCCCACTAAGATAGTATATATAAGGTGCTATAGTTTGGGCCCATTTGGCACTTTTTTGTCCTTAGTTCTTGAGATGATTGGTTTCATCACCCCAATCGAAGCTACGATCACACGAGCCTTGGAGACATCCTTAGGACAAACGACTGTAGACTTTCGAACACCTCTATCAAGTCATGTGGAGTGTAGACTCCCATGTACCTTAACCAAGTTCTGTGGAATGAGAATGATCATGGAACTTCATTAGGTTCATATGTCCGTGGTCTCATGAACCCTCATTGAGAGAATGAGTGATGACCTACTTGGACCATCATCAGATCTAGTAGTATGATAAGAAAAGACTATGGGACCTTCATCCGATCTGTAGAATGAAGACTTTCGTAGACCCTCATCTAGATCAGTCGACTAGGAACATTCCCATTGGCTATTGTAGAGCAAATTTGAAGACCTGACCTTCATCTGGTTCGGTCGATAATTATAGACTCCCCTGGTCCTTGACCAGTAGTATGGAGATTATCCTGAACCTTCATCTGGCTCAGTCGACCGGGGACATCCCACACGGACTCAAATCGAGTCAAGTTATAGACTTGGATTACACATGTCGTATGACTTATATCTTCCTGGATTCATCAAGTCCAGTCGACCGGGGACATCCCCCATGGACTCATGTCGAGTCAAGTTGTAGACATGGATTGCACATGTCGTATGACTTATATCTTCCTGGACTCATCAAGTCCAGTCGACCGGGGACATCCCCTATGGACTCATGTCGAGTCAAATTGTAGACATGGATTACACATGTCGTATGACTTATATCTTCCTGGACTCATCAAGTCCAGTCGACCGGGGACATCCCCCATGGACTCATGTCGAGTCAAATTGTAGACATGGATTACACATGTCGTATGACTTATATCTTCCTGGACTCATCAAGTCCAGTCGACCGGGGACATCCCCTATGGACTCATGTCGAGTCAAATTGTAGACATGGATTACACATGTCGTATGACTTATATCTTCCTGGACTCATCAAGTCCAGTCGACCGGGGACATCCCCTATGGACTCATGTCGAGTCAAATTGTAGACATGGATTACACATGTCGTATGACTTATATCTTCCTGGACTCATCAAGTCCAGTCGACCGGGGACATCCCCTATGGACTCATGTCGAGTTATATTGTAGACATGGATTACACATGTCAAGTGAATATATCCTGAATCTTCATCTAGATCAGTCGACCGGGGACATCCCTCATGGACCCATGTCGAGTCAAATTGTAGACATGGATTACACATGTCGTATGACTTATATCTTCCTGGACTCATCAAGTCCAGTCGACTGGGGACATCCCCTATGGACTCATGTCGAGTCATATTGTAGACATGGATTACACATGTCAAGTGAATTATATCCTGAATCTTCATCTAGATCAGTCGACCGGGGACATCCCCCATGGACTCATGTCGAGTCAAGTTGAAGACGTATATTACCAATATCGTATGACATATATCTTGACCTTCATCTGGTTCAGCTAAACTGGGTACTTCCCTAATGACTTATAGAGTCAAGTTCATGATCTTGACCTTCATCTAGCTCATTTGACTGGACACATCCATGATGGATCATGTAGATTCAAGTTCATAACTTGACATTCGTTTGGTTCAACTAATAGGCAGCATGAACACTCGAGTATGCCTACAAACTATGGCTTCGTCCCAGGCGACACATGCGTCAAGTACTCTCCAAGCCAAAGACTCATTGACTTAGAGAGTAGGGGACAAACTGTACGGGCCAAATTTGGGCCAAGGTCAATTTTGTCCTTTTACTCCGGGCCCAAGTTTCTAACTCAGAAGGAAGCCCAATGATTAAAGTGAATAGTGGCCTAGAGATTCATAAGCCCAAGCCCAATGATGAGCCACGTAACGCCCAGGCTCAATAATGCCACCCACAATCCATCCGTTCCAACCTGCAAGCAGTAATGGCACTTCATTAAGTTGACTGTTACCATGTTCTAACTAGCAAATAATCAAAAGACAATCAATAAAGGCACACATTACTATATCATGGATATATAAGGAATACTACTCTCTCCTCAAGAGGGGGAGACCTCCGACTAACCGCCCTCACGGCACCTACGAAGCTCAAGGTACTATCCAACCTTTGACTTCCCACATTCTAACTCCTTGGTACCTTCACTGACTTGGGCGTCGGAGTGCCCCCGGCACCCACCACACCGGTGGGCAGTACTCCCGCTCACTCTTCACCTTTGTTTTGCAGGATCGCTAGTGCCCCCATCCTCACGAAATCTCTATTGTAGGCCTCGAGCGAAAATCAGCGTCTACAAATGTAGTCGGGAATTTTTCCGGCAAACCACGGTAAAAATCTTGCATGTTTCTTGGTGTGAATGATCGTTACTGATTTTGTTCTTTATATTCCGTCAATTGATTTGTGCAATTGAATCAAATCAGAAAAGAATTTGGGCATAATTCTTTACAGATTATATTTCTTTTATTATTATTTTTTTTATAAAAAATATAAATAAATAAATAACCTAAATTAAAAAAAAAACGTCCCAAAACTCGTTGAACCCGGAACAGGCCGGTTCAACGGGTTTTTGGTCGGTTCAACTGCTAAAAGGTTTTTTGGGTAACCCGGACCGAATTTTGGATCGGGTTCAAGTTCAATCAGTCCAATCGGTCGGTCCAATCTGAGTTTCACATCATTGAGTGTTTCTTTAGTCGTAATGACATGATATTTTTTTAGGGATGATAACATAATTGGTTATTTTAGATATTTAATACCATATGATCGGGAAAACATATCTGATATCCAAATTTTAATGGATAATAATTAGGTTTCGATTTAAAAATAAGTTCAATAAATAAATAAAATAATAATAATAAATAAAAATTAAATATTTTGATAAAAAAAATAAATTGATTATTTTTTTAATTTTTTGGATATCGATTATCCAATATATGATAACATTTTTATACTTATTTCAGTCCATTCGAATGTTGGAATTTCTTAGTTGGTTTTGAATACAGATACTAACAATTATTATTATTTTTTTTTGTCATTAATATAAATCCACTATTGAATGTAGTTTCAAATAGTGTGGGTGTTCAAAATTAGACCTGCAGTCTGTGACATGTGTCAACGTAAAGTAAAATCTTCCTTAGCACGTCTCTATAATGGAACTGATGTAAGCAGATAATGGTCCACTGGGAAGATGACATATGTCATAATATTGATATACTAGTAGACAAAAAAAGTTGGGGATCACTTTCGAAGTCTAAACGACTCTGAAGAAAAACCTGACTCAAGCTCCGAAATACTCTAACTCCGAAGTATGGAGACCTCCAGAATAAACTGATGTTTGACCAAAATAGTTAGAACTTAACCCTGGAGTGACGTCACTCCAGAGTAACACCATTCTGAAGTCAAACTACTCATGAGTGACTTGACTCTAAACTAAATTTAGTCCGGTCTAGATCAATTCCGAAATAACTTCACTCTGGAAATCCTCAGAGTACACTGGAAGTACACATTACTTAATATGAATATCTCATAGTACCTCGGAGTATCCCAGAATGCCCTAGAAAATATGATGTCACCTATATTTTTGTCCGAGATTAGTGTACTTTAATGATAATTGTAGGACATAGAAATTGACGACGCTGCTCTAGGCTCTCGGCCTAGTTGGGAGTACAGAATAGCCCGTGGGGGAACTAAACCGGAGAAATAACATGGATTCTCCACCCGGTGTGAACCGGGAAAATGTGATTTAAGGCCGCACTCACCCCTCGCAAGGGAAGACCTCAAACCGTTGGGTTCGGAATGGTCCCTTACTTATGTCACTTGTAATGATATGATTTGTGCAATAAACTAACTGAATCTACTCAACATGTATGCTCAAAGGTAACTTAGATCTAGTCCGCATTCATCAAACTAAATACTATGACTAAGTTCGCATGCTTTAAAAATAATTCATTATAACGGCAAGCATATAATATCACACAACGAGCATGTCGAATCATCAAAAACAAAGAACAAATAAATAACTACTCAAACAAAACGTAAACTAAACTCCTAATGCAAAATCAAAGTATTAAATCATGCATAAAGAAATAATATAGTCATACTTAAAAATAAACAATATTCTAAGCTAAATCATGCTTAGATAAATAAATAATCTACTAACTACATCATGCTCAAATACAAGATTGGATGAAACGAAATACGTGTGTCTCTTAAGTAGTACGTGGCATTGTATCCCGAGTGCAAACCGCAATACCGTCCATTCGGAATCGGCTACGGAATTTACGTCTGAGTTTCCATCCGATATACCACAAAAGAGAACACGCATTCCGTTCATCCGGAATTCACATCATGCATCAATCCATAACATTCATGCAAAATAAAGTATTAAAATAAATAAAAACGAAAGATAATAAATAAAAAGGTGCCCTCAGGTCTAACCTCTTTTGTCGTCTCTCGAAAGCGCGTTACACGGCCGTCGGAAGGGTTGATGCTCCGCAACTCTTTCGGTTCACTAATCCAACATTTTTCCTCGCTGTTTCACTGTTTGGGCTACTGTTTTTACTCCGTTTTGCTGCGTTTTCTGGTCACGAATTAGGCTTACTATTTTTCGGTTTAGTGGGACTGTTTTGGGGTATTTTAAGGTGCAGTTTTGGGTAGTTTTTAAGGTGCAGTTTTGGGACAATTTAGGGACTGATTTGGGGTATTTTAGGGTGCAGTGCAGGGTGGTTTTTGGGTAGTTTATGCGTGAATGGATGGGTGATTTTTGGGTATGTTTTCAGGGTCTTTGCTACGACAGTGAATGGTGGTTTTTTGGGTAGTTTATGCGTGAATGGATGGGCTTATTTGCGTGAATTGCTGACTATTAAAGGGGCTTATTTGCGTTGAATCGGTTAGGTGTGAGGACTGTGTGTTTGAAGGAATTGAAGGCTGTGTGTGGGGACGTGTTGGGGGCTTATGCGTTGAAGGTGTTGAAGGGCTATGTGTGGGGATGTGTTTGAGCGAAGGGCTGTGGCGAGGCAGTAACGTGAGGCTTTTGTTGATGGGTTAAAGGTCGGGTGGCTTACGTGTTGTTGTGAGGCAGACGTGAGTGCTTTGCGTTGATTGTGAAAGGGGCAGTTTGTGGGAGGTTTTGGTACGTGAGGTTGAGAGTTTGCTTCAGGGTTCCACGACAATGGGGAGAGAACTTGGGAGGCTATTGGCGTGAGTGAGCTAGGTTATTTTCTTTGTGTTTCGTGAGAATGAGCTAGGGTTTTAATGTGTTCGTGAATGGTTCTTTTTATAGGCAAAGGGATGAGGGATTCATTGTTTGAGAAGGAAAGAGATTTGTGCATTAATGGAAGATATTTTTAATTAGTATTTGATTGGGAAAAATCTTTTAATTAGGGAAGTGATTTGATTTAATTTGATTTATTCTTTTTTAGTTATAGATATGATTTGGTTTAATTAGGCAAGGGATCCATGGGATTTCTTTAATTTAGGAAGGGGATTTGGCTTCAATTATGCATGTGTTTAATGTGTATTTTAGTATTTTGGAAGGTGAGTGGGCGTGTGGCTTAGGGTTTCCTTGGGCGTGTGGGCTTGGTCCATTTGGTGGGCTTGGGTGTTTGGTTTAGTGATGTGTGGGCTTGGTGTGTGTCTTGCGGGGTTTTGGGCTAAGGATGTGTTTTGAAACAGAGGTCCAACAAGCAAACCCGAAGCTAATCCAGCGAATTAAATCCAACAATGCGTCAATTCTTGACTCTTCCATTCCGACGTCCGTTTCCCACAGCTTCCACAATTAAAGAGGTAATGTCTCCATACGAGACTCACCATCGGGACTTACATGCAAAAATACAGTGCCTAAAGTCGCCCCCACTTTGATGGGACTTCTGCAGTGTGTGACAATGACAATCCTATCAAAGTTATGCAATGCATTTTTACTTACCTGGCTCGCCAGCTGCCACCAGAATCCCCTGTTGCTTCGAACTGAGTTGATATGGTGGCGAGGTGCCTCGACCCCTGGGCTTCGTTCCCGAACCACCGGATGTGAACTGTGCTGATGATGCAGTGGGCCCTCGACCCTGGGACGCATCCCGGAACTGCAACTGACAACGGGGGCCCTCGACCCTGGGACGCATCCCAATACCGCTGACAATGTGGGCCTCGCCCTCAAATTGATGATGTAGTGGGTCATCGACCCTGGGACGCATCCCGGAACTACAACTGATGATGTAGTGGGCCCTCGACCCTGGGACGCATCCTGGAACTACAACCGACAACGGGGGCCCTCGACCCTGGGACACATCCCAATACCGCTGACAATGTGGGCCTCGCCCTCAAACTGATGATGTAGTGGGTCCTCGACCCTGGGACGCATCCCGGAACTACAACTGATGATGCAGTGGGCCCTCGACCCTGGGACGCATCCCGGAACTGCAACCGACAACGGGGGCCCTCGACTTTGGGACGCATCCCAATACCGCTGACAATGTGGGCCTCGCCCTCAAACTGATGATGTAGTGGGTCCTCGACCCTGGGACGCATCCCGGAACTACAACTGATGATGCAGTGGGCCCTTAACCCTGGGACGCATCCCGAAACTGCAACCGATAATGGGGGCACCTCGACCCTGAGATGCATCCCAATACCACTGACAATGTGGGCCTCGCCCTCAAACTGATGATGTAGTGGGTCCTCGACCCTGGGATGCATCCCAGAACTACAACTGATGATGCAGTGGGCCCTCGACCCTGGGACGCATCCCGAAACTGCAACCGAAAATGGGGGCACCTTGACCATGGGACGCATCCTAATATCGCTGACAATGTGGGCCTCGCCCTCAAATTGATGATGTAGTGGGTCCTCGACCCTAAACTGGTACTGATGTGAGCCTCGCCCTCAAAACTGATACTGATGTGGGCCTCGCCCCCAGACTGATGCTGATGTGGGCCTCGCACCCAGACTGACACTGATGTGGGCCTCGCCCCCGAACTGATACTGATGTGGATGTGGGCCTCACCCCATTTTGATACTGACGTGGGCCTCGCCCCAAACTAATACTGACGTGGGCCTCGCCCCCAAACTGATGTGGGCCTCACCCTCAAAACTGATGTGGATGTGGGCCTCACCCCCAGAATGATACTGATGTGGGCCTTGCCCCCAGACTAATACTGATGTGGGCCTCGCCCCCTAGACTGATACTGATGTAGGCCTCGCCCCCCCAGACTGATACTGATGTGGGCCTCGCCCCCAATGCTGATACTGATGTTGATATGGTCTCAACCCTGGGACTCATCCCAAAAACTGCTACTGATGATGTGATGGTTCATTCCAATATACTGTATTGCCTCTCACGAGATAGTCATAATAGTTAAACATATTTTCGTCCTCAACGGATGCTTCGTGTCGAAACCAGAGAATCTTCATAGTACTTAATACACTCAAATCCGATCATCTGCATGAATGATCTGAACTAGACTCCTAGTGTGTGTGTGCCTTAATCCTTAAGCAAGCCGACTTGATGATTTTGTCTGGGAGAATCGGATCAGTGGGTCTAACCAATCTAAATGTCTTGATCACACTATGTGATTACTTCCTCTTACTCAACATGATATGGTTTTCTTCATTTTTTCTCTTGTCTCTTTCTTTTCATTTTTTTGAACTTTCTTTTTCTTTTCTCTTTTCTTTCTTTCTTTTTTCGACACACCTACCCTTTAAGGTAGCATTTCTCCTCATGGTGGTCCTAATATTCGCCCATGGGTAGCTTCACGCTTATCGGTTATAGGCGGTCTATTTTTCTTTTCTTTTCATTGCAGAGACTTTTTCTTTGTTTCCAACCATATCATATATCATAGCATAAGTAAACCAGGGTGGACATCCAGACAAACGGTCATTCACTGATCCATCATCTCTTCAACTAGTCATCTCGCCAACTACTCAGGCTTCTACTGTTGAGATCCCGTAACCAAGTTCTCGTGAGTCTAGCCGAGATCAATCCATTCAGAATACCGGATGAGAGCACATCTTGCACTTATCGTTTCTAAGGTTTCTCCCTACAGCAAACAATGTCATCACCGGACATATGCTTAACTATCAAAGACTTTTTTTTTTCACTCATTCATTCCATGGAATTCTTCCTTTCGACTGCTGATAATGCGGGCTACGCCCCCTGAGATTCCTTCCTGAAACTGATACTGGCGTAGGCCTCAACCCTGAGACTCATCCCCGAAACTATACTAATATGGGCCGCAACCCTGAGACTCATCCCCGAAACTGACTGATATGGGCCTCAGCCCGGGGACTCATCCCCGAAACTAATACTGATTCATTTCTGAAACTGACTGTACTGTTGCTGCTTCTGACTGGCTTCTCTTTGCCGCTTTCTCCTTTTTCTTCTTCGAAACCTGTGAATACAAAACAAAACAAACACCAAAAAAAGAATGCAAAATACGTTACGTGTATGCATGCATGAATGAGTTTCCTATCCCATTGGGTCAGGTCTTCTGTCAATTCCATTGGTGACTGCTCGGTCTTCTCTTCCCCAGGCAAAGTACTGCTTCAATCCGTCCACGTTGATCGGTTTGGTGAACTCATTCCCTTCCAGGTCTGACAGTCTCACTGCTCCATTTCCCAATTTCCGAATGGCTATCATGTATTTTCTGCCTGCTTCTTCCAAGGATTCCCCGTGTTCTAAACATCATTGAGTATCATAGTACCATGGTTGAATGCTTTTGTCAAATATACTCATGTTGCAAGTTGAAAGGAAGAGACTCATGCAAGTAAGCGAAATGAGCGTCTTTATTATCATTAAGAAAAGGTTCGAACAAGTAAACAGAATCAATGTCTTTGTTAAAAATGCAAGATCAAATAAACTAGGAGGAACAGCTTCATCATTCAAAGCATTGCCTTCTTCTTCGGCCTATGGTTCTTCACCGTTGTCGTCTCTTATTCCCATGAAAGAAGCTGGGTGGTTGAGAGCTTGGAGGACGAAGCTTTCGGACAGGCCGGAGTTGATCATGTAGGTAGGAGGTGGGACAGAGTGATAGTTTGGTAGGGGGTTATGGTATATGTTGGGCTGTTCTTTCTCAGGGTCGGGTATTTTATAGGAGTCTATGAGGTCCTGGATTTCGTGCCTGAGGCGGGCACAGTTGTCAGTGTCATGGCCCTTCTGCTGGTGGTAGTGACAGTAAAGGCTTAGGTTATAGTGTGATGGTGGGGGATTGGGGATTGGTCTAGCTTCTAAGGGTTTAAGGAGTCCCTGCCTTGGCAACTTCTCAAGCACCTTGGACAAAGGCCTTCCCAGGTTAGAAAAATGCCGATTCCTGACGGCAGCTACTTCAGCAGAAACGGGCTTAGCATCCGATGACCCTCCAATAGTTCTCATGTTCAGACTATAAAACTTCCAATTCTCGGCTTCCTCTTCTTCAATATCCATAACAGTTTCCCTCAGCTGTCGGAAATCTGCAATCATGGATGTCATCCTCCTCAGCTTGCCATAGATGGAGGGCTTAGTACCCTTGATAATAATCTTTATCTGGTCCTTCTCCGAAGGTCGAGTCTGCATCTTCAGAAGCTGACCTCTCCAGCGGTCTACATAGTCTTTAAAGCTCTCCTCCGGCTTTTGCTTAGTATTCTCCAAGTCGCGAAGCGACAAGTCGATCTCTAAGTCTGTAACATATTGCTTCAGAAAAGCCTCAGCTAGTTCCCTCCAATCTTCCTTAACCTTTTTCTCAAGGCTGTGATACCACACTACAGGTGCCCCCTCGAGTGACATCCCGAACATCTTTTGGACTTGGCGTTGTGACAGACCCACTGAACTCATCATCGAGACATATTGCCGTAGATGGACCCTCGGGTCCCCATTCCCATTGAATTTGGCAATATCGGGCATTTTAAACTGAGTTGGCAGCTGCTCCTCGAAGGTCATTGCATCATAATCCATAAATCCTCATGCTTCCCCTTCAGTTTACGGTTAACCGACTCCATCTGATCATGGAGTTTCTGTATCTCGTCCTGAGACCCGGCTATTCTCCCTGCGATATATTCAGCCATATCATCATCAAACACAAGAGCATCATCATTCAATCCACTTGGAGGGCCCTCACGCCTCTCATTTTCAGATCCTCCCGCAGCGCGGGGCACAACCATATTAGACACGGTGGCAGTCAGAGCTTGCAGTTGTTCAGTAAATTTGGTGAGATTAGCTTCAATCTGATCCATGCGAGACCCATCGTTGACTGATTCGCTCATGTTTACTGATGGCCTTTTGATTAGTCTCCCCTCTTCCCTAACCCAACGAGAATCTATGGTGTCTCTTAAGATCGTGTGTCAGTGCGTATGCGTGCAATGCATGTAATAAATAAGCTCATAAAAATTTTATACTAATTGGCCCATTATCATTTTCAAGTGTTCAACCACATTATTGCGCGGTGCAAACTTGTCTCAGTTGAAAAGGCCCAACAGGTTTACACTTTGCGATAACATGGATAAACAACTTCAAATGATAAGAGGCCCACACATAAAATGGCCCATCGGCATTTTAGAAGCTTTTTGCCCAACTGTCAAAGGACACGAACTCGTCCCAGTTTAAATGGCCCAACAAGTTCACATCTTTTGACAAAATGTCCAACTGGATCCAAGTGACGACGGTCCAAAACATAAACACAAAATAAATAATTTCTATTAGTTCTACGACTAAGGTTCTCATGTGGGTTTATAGGAGTGCGGACAAAGGCTCTCGTTGACGAAGGATTGCCCATAACTAGGACTCCCCACTCAAGGGTTCAAGCGACCAAGTGAGCGCACCTTTTTTATACCTTACGGTACGTGGCAACGAGTTATGGTGTGTGACTAACTGTCAAATGGATTTCCCATTGTAGATTCCCCAGAGGGAGGGCGGAGCGAACTCTCTTAAAAACCCAAGCCTCTTAGGCTCTTATCGCTTGGTGACAAGAATAAACAACGAGTCCTCCAAATTAGTCCATCACAATAAGCTACAAGTACATGATTATCTAGGTGCCTTCACAGCTTTTCCTTATAGAAAGGTAGTGAATGAAGGAAGACACCAAACCATTACCTAGCCTTAAAGGTGCCTTTGATTAAACCCCTTCAACCCACTATAGACACGGTTAACTAAAGCACAAATCACAATCATTACAAGACATTATTTTGGGGTCGATTCTCTATCCCCAGTGGAGTCGCCAGACTGTAGGACATAGAAATTGACGACGCTGCTCTAGGCTCGCGGCCTAGTTGGGAGTACGGAATAGCCCGCGGGGGAACTAAATCGGAGAAATAACATGGAGTCGCCACCCGGTGTGAACCGAGAAAATATGATTTAAGGCCGCACTCACCCCTCGCAAGAGAAGACCTCAAACCGTTGGGTTCGGAATGATCCCTTACTTATGTCACTTGTAATGATATGATTTGTGCAATAAACTAACCGAATCTACTCAACATGTATGCTCAAAGGTAACTTAGATCTAGTTCACATTCATCAAACTAAATCCTATAACTAAGTTCGCATGCTTTAAAAATAAGTCATTATAACGGCAAGCATATAATATCACACGACGAGCATGTCGAATCATCAAACACAAAGAACAAATAAATAACTACTCAAACAAAACGTAAACTAAACTCCTAATGCAAAATAAAAGTATTAAATCATGCATAAAGAAAGAATATAATCATACTTAAAAATAAATAATATTCTAGGCTAAATCATGCTTAGATAAATAAATAATCTACTAACTACATCATGCTCAAATACAAGATTGGATGAAACGAAATACGTGTGTCTCCTAAGTAGTACGTGGCATTGTATCCCGAGTGCAAACCGCAATACCGTCCATTCGGAATCGGCTACGGAATTTACGTCCGAGTTTCCATCCGATATACCATAAAAGAGAACACGCATTTCGTTCATCCGGAATTCACATCATGCATCAATCCATGACATTCATGCGAAATAAAGTATTAAAATAAATAAAAACGAAAGATAATAAATAAAAAGGTGCCCTCAGGTCTAACCTCTTTTGTCGTCTCTCGAAAGCGCGTTACACGGCCGTCGGAAGGGTTGATGCTCCGTAACTCTTCCGGTTCACTAATCCAACATTTTTCCTCGCTGTTTCACTGTTTGGGCTGCTGTTTTTACTTCATTTTGCTGCGTTTTCTGGTCACGAATTAGGCTTACTATTTTTCGGTTTAGTGGGACTGTTTTGGGGTATTTTAAGGTGCAGTTTTGGGTAGTTTTTAGGTGCAGTTTTGTGACAGTTTAGGGACTGATTTGGGGTATTTTAGGGTGCAGTGTAGGGTGGTTTTTGGGTAGTTTATGCGTGAATGGATGGGCTTATTTGCGTGAATTGCTGACTATTAAAGGGGCTTATTTGCGTTGAATCGGTGAGGTGTGAGGACTGTGCGTTTGAAGGAATTGAAGGCTGTGTGTGGGGACGTGTTGGGGGCTTATGCGTTGAAGGTGTTGAAGAGCTATGTGTGGGGATGTGTTTGAGCGAAGGGCTGTGGCGAGGCAGTAACGTGAGGCTTTTGTTGATGGGTTAAAGGTCAGGTGGCTTACGTGTTGTTGTGAGGCAGACGTGAGTGCTTTGCGTTGATTGTGAAAGGGGCAGTTTGTGGGAGGTTTTGGTACGTGAGGTTGAGAGTTTGCTTCAGGGTTCCACGACAATGGGGAGAGAACTTGGGAGGCTATTGGCGTGAGTGAGCTAGGTTATTTTCTTTGTGTTTCGTGAGAATGAGCTAGGGTTTTAATGTGTTCGTGAAGGGTTCTTTTTATAGGCAAAGGGATGAGGGCTTTCATTGTTTGAGAAGGAAAGGGATTTGTGCATTAATGGAAGATATTTTTAATTAGTATTTGATTGGGAAAAATCTTTTAATTAGGGAAGTGATTTGATTTAATTTGATTTATTCTTTTTTAGTTATGGATATGATTTGGTTTAATTAGGCAAGGGATCCATGTGATTTCTTTAATTTAGGAAGGGGTTTTGGCTTGATTTATGCATGTGTTTAATGTGTATTTTAGTATTTTGGAAGGTGAGTGGGCGTGTGGCTTAGGGTTTCCTTGGGCGTGTGGGCTTGGTCCATTTGGTGGGCTTGGGTGTTTGGTTTAGTGATGTGTGGGCTTGGTGTGTGTCTTGCGGGGTTTTGGGCTAAGGATGTGTTTTAAAACAGAGGTCCAACAAGCGAACCCGAAGCTAATCCAACGAATTAAATCCAACAATGCATCAATTCTTGACTCTTCCCTTCCGACGTCCGTTTCCCGCGGCTTCCACAATTAAAGAGGTAGTGTCTCCATACGAGACTCATCATCGGGACTTATATGCAAAAATGCAGTGCCTACAATAATCCACTTACCTCAACACACAAGATTAATTAAGCATGCATAATGATAAGTGTTATGCCATCTAATGTTCCATAAATGTACTATGAGAGGTGTATGTCATACATACCAGTAGCCATCTTTTCACTGGACACGTGTGACGCCTCTACTTAAAATCCCTACATAAGTTAATGAGTTTGAAGAAAAAAATGATTTTTTGGAAAAAAAAAAAAACTCACAAGCAATTAAGATAACGAAAACACGTGCACAAACATACTGCACCATAATTATGAACTTACTCACAAATACAAAAATGAATGAAATATTCTAACCAAACACGACATTTATGTAGGTCCAAATTGCAGAATAACAATCAACGCAGAGTCCAAAATTTAATTGGACTTCAATTAGGCCAGACCCAAGAAATTGAAGATAACGGTCACTCTTTCTCAATCCTGTTTTTATCACACACATCACAAAAATTGCATAAAATAAATGAGTTTTTTTTACATACATGAATCTGAAACCATAAAAATAGCATGAAATTCTAACTGAATGACGCACTTACAAAGTGATTATTTACTCCCAAGTATAAGAGTATCGAAATAATAAAATAATATGGCGAGTCCGGGATCGATCCACAAGGAATAGATTTAATAGGATAAAATAATAATTCAACTTAATAAAATAAAAGGCTGGATTTTTAAAAGTGATGGGCAATTAAATTTTATTATGCGATAATAAAATAAAATATTGAGGGTAGTAGATTCACTCTTGATCTTTCAAATATAAAACTAATTTTACTTTTTATAACATATAAATTGTTATTATTTCCCAATTAATTTATTTAATAATTAAGTACAAAAATTAAATAAGTAATAAAATAAATTATGAGGATCAAGTAAAATATGTGCCGGTCAATATAGATCTACGAAGGCAGATCCAGAGACTGTCTACAGAGAGTCAAGACTCCACCATAAATAATATATGTGAAAAAATTAAATAGACAATAAAATAAATTATGTGATCAAGTAAAATATGTGATAGTCAATATAAATTCACAATGGCAGATCGAGAGTATGTCTATATAGAGTCAAGACTTCACTATAAATAGTAAATACAAATATTAAATAAACATGAAATAAATAAATTATGAGGTTCGCGTATTATCTGTGTCAGTCAATATAAATCCACTACGACATATCCATGGACTATTTACATAGAGTCAAGACTCTCATATAACAATAAATAATTTGTGCCAATCAATATAATCAATTACGACATATCTATGGACTATTTATAGAGAGTCAAGACTCCTATATAATAATAAATAATAAAAATGTAATAAATAAATAAATAAAAAATAAATTATAGGGTCAATTATTGTCTGTGCCAATCAATATAGATCCACGACGGCAGATCTAGAGACTGTCTACAGAAAGTCAAGACTCCCATAAAAAAATGAGAAATAATATAAATTTAAATATTAATTGGGAAATAACACAATTCATATTTATAACATAAGTAAAAATATTTATATTTTTGTACCAATAGCTTCACCTTTTAGCCCTAGTTGGAAATTAATTAGCTACTAATGATTTGAATAAAAATACACATAATTTTACTAATTAAAAAAATTACAATAAATATTGAAAAATAAAACACACAATAACTTAAACTCTGCACAAAATTCTCAAAAAAAAAACATGGAGAAAGTCCAGGAAATGAGGTGCTGAGCACATTTTGTAATTGCTATGCAATTGCAATTAATTACATGTGGGGGCATCCACTGAGGCCACTTTTGTTTTTTTAAAAAATAATAATATTACATGATAAAAAAATTCCTTTTACATAATACCCGCTTTAAGGCATACATCCCAACAATCTCCCACTTGAACTAGAGCAAATAAGATATGTCACGTAATCATATACCCTTTAGTTGATATTTAAACACTTTAGCCGTCAAGGTCTTTGTAAACGAATCAATCAGATTCTCTATAGATGTTATCTACACTATCTCCCTAAAGAGATGATATTTCCTCTCTATATGCTTCCCTATCTTGTGGCTTCTTTTCTTTGGAATTCACCACGACACCACTATTATTGTAATAAAGTGTGAATGGTTTATCCATATCTTGAACAACTTCCAGATCTCCCAAGAATTTATGGAGCCAGACTGCTTCATTAGCTGCTTCACAAGTTACTACACATTGAGCCTCTATGGGGAGGTCAACAATACCAGAGTGTTTTATACTCCGTCATGCTATGGCTCCACCACTTAGGGTGAATATTGATCTAGATGTAAACTCATGGAATCTACGTCTATCTGAAAATAAGAATTTATGTATCATCTAAGGATCGTATCCTCTCAATAATATACAAGCATATAGTTTCTCGTTCTCTTAAGATACTTGAGAATATGCCTTACAGTCACCCATTAATTTAATCTTGGGTTAGAGTGAAAACTACTGACTACTCCTATTGTATAACAGATGTCTGGTCACATGCATAGCAAAACATATACGAGACTTCCAATTGTAGAGGCACATGTGATATGTCTCATCTCCTTAACTATTTGAGGTGTTTTAGGAAACTACTCATTCGACAAGTGAATTCCATGTTAAGGTGATCGCCTTTCTTGGAATTCTGCATCCAGAACTGCACAATAATCTTGTCAATATAAGATGCATGAGACATAACTAATAGTCATCTATTGTGATCCTGAATAATCTGAATCCCAGGTACATAACTTGTTTTTCCAAAATCCTTCATTTGAAATTGGTTAGTTAGTCAGGCTTTTACGCCCGATAATACTCTTACATCATTCTTAATGAGTAAGATGCCATCAATGTATAATACGAGGAAAACCACCTTATTGTCAATGAAACGCTTGTATACACAAGGTTCATTAACGTTTTGCTCAAAGTCATATGACTTGATCATCGTATCATATCTTATATTTCAAGATCAAGATGCATGCTTCAGTCTATAAATAGACCTGAGCAGCTTGCAAACCTTTTGCTCTTGACCTTGGGCAACGAATCTCTCTAGTCAATAACTGCACTAAAAAACTAAAACTGCACTCCCGTTACTATAAATATACCTTATACTGAAACTCGTCGATGTCCACCGATATAACTACTGCATACAGATTGACCTTCCACGAGTATCTCATAATTAGAGCTGGTCATAATATCTGTTATGCCCCTCTAATTATTTTGTGCCATAAGTATAATTGATTATCTAATAAATGATTCATTTATAACTATTATAAATATTAACCTTTTTATTCGTAATAGAAAGACTTGAGCGCTCTAATCTTTCAAGTATCAAATCAAACTTTAAGGAAGATACTCATCTACTCCTCGCAAGAATGAATGAATTCTATATCTATGTAAAATGTCCCCAACCACACACCAACCATGTCCCCAAAGTACATAGTTATTGGTCAAGATTTCTTCACCAACCTCACCTTTGTAAATCAAATGACATAGCCTGTCATGTAGGAGTTCGTAGTACTCTCAGGATTTAGATCGACCCATATATGATCATCTATTAAACTAATATTAATTTATTTTTTTATTTGTTATTAAAAAAAATTCATTTCTGTGTTGATCCAATCCCATGTGATCTCATCATATAAGGTGTCTTCATTCCCATGTCACCACATAACGATCTCAGATCAAAGTCGTCATACCATTATAGAATGAACCGCAGCTGTAAATAAACCAAAAACAAAGGGCTCTTCTTTATTTGCTCTCTACAGACTATTTTGGATTACTAATTTCATACTTAAATCCTCTTATGTATAATACTTATACACTAAGTCTAAAAATACATCAGTAACCAAGGGCATATATAATAATTTATAATATACGAATTTAAAACTAAAGACTTTGATAAATGAAAACTGTATCGTTCATATATTAAAATAAATTTTGTTTAATTCTTACATGATGCTCTAGGACATACATCTCAGTAGTGAGAAATAAGAGGAATGAGTTCATAGTATCCAAAGCTGACGATTCAGTAGGGAATCTGAACTCGTGCACATGGCTTTATTTCATAAAAATATCAGAATGGTATGATTAAACTTCCACCCATGTATCCAGAAATTAGAAAGCTCTTAATATGCAGGTTTGGTTAATATGAGATATATATGTTATGAATGATTGCCATAATATTTATTGCGCCATGTATATGGGAAAATAAAATCAGTAGTCAAAGTGAGAATTCTTGAGAAACAGTGCTAAAATGGTCAATGAAAGACAAGGATTAGGATCGAAGGTTGTTCACTCTCAAAACGAAGATTTTGAGATGATTACCGCTCTAGAATTACAAAAGACTTTGGTGCAGAAACTGCAAAGGGTAGTTTTTGCCCTAGAATAGACAACCCTGGAGAACCAAAGGCTAGCTGAGAAGGTCAAAGTGCTAGAAGAGAAACAACCAGGGTCAATGATAAATGCTGGAAAACAAGCGGACATCCCAACCAAAGTAACAGCTTTGGGAGTTCCAATGGTACAAACAACAGTGCCATTATCAACCTTAGTTACTCTAGATGCGCCACACTCTGGAGTAGAGACTTCACTCCGGATACTATAAGAAAAAAGCTAAAGAGTGTGTTCTGGAAATCTGCCAAAACACTTCTATCTAGAATGTCTTTAGATAGCGTGTTTGAGGCCGCACAAAGAATCAATATTTCTCCCTTTATACGACGGATTTTGACCTTAAAGAAGCCCAAAAATTTTCAAATCCCAATATTTATTCCATTTTAGACAATAGATGAGCTTGGAGACCCGTGATGACTCCTGGTACTGCAAAGCTTTTCCCACATCCTGAAAGGGGATTCCTTGGAATGGTTTGGGTCTCTTTCTCCCAATTCAATTGGAGACTTTCAAACTCTTTGTGATAAGTTTTTGACACACTACGTCAATTTCAGATGCTCTCCGAAGATAATTGATAACATCTTTAGCTTGAAGTAGAAAGCGAATGAGACAATCAATGCAATATTGCATAGATTTAATCAAGCATTGTTGCATATTAAAGACTGCGACATGAGGCTAGCTCCCAAAATTTATGCCAAAGCCCTTTGGAAGAATACCCATTATGCGGAGTACATGGATATGAAGAATTTCAGAAGCATAGATTAATTGAATTAGAAGTCCCAATAGTGGATCTGGATTGAAGAAGATGAATATTTTAAACAGTTAGATGATCGACGAGCCGCAATTATCACTGTTGGAAAAGATGAACCTTCTAAACCAACTAAAAAAACTACCCCGAAACCTCCATAAAAAGAGACAAGCCCCAAAGTCACTAAAGAATTTCAAATCGAAATTCAAATCATACTAAAAAATCAAAACACAAACCCAAGACAATCTTGATCGCCATGAAGACATTCCCATAAACACCAATCCTGCCAAGATATAGGCGGACAACAAAGACCCCAGTCTGTTCAGAGAACCAATCTTCCAAACTTTTAAATAATACAAAGACCGAAATTTATATTGTGCCTTTCATAAAGATAAAGGGCACAAAATCGATAATTATTTTACCCTGAGAAAACAGAGTCAGTGGTTACTCCGGAAATACATCCTACAATAGTATAAGCAAGTTGATGGGCCATCCAAAAGTCATGAGAGGACCCAAAATGTGGGACCGAGTGTAGCGGAAGATGAATTCCCCCAGTAGATATTGCAATGATAAACTATTAGGGTACATTCAAGGTAAATGAAATAGTCACCTGATTTTCAAAGATAAGATTAAACCGGAGCTTATTTGTATAATTCATGGGAGGCCGACAAAAAGTGAATCCGAAAAACCCTGGAGAGCACATTGCAAGAAGCCTCTCAGGCAAAGACGTCTCTATCATGCACCTCTCAACGACTTTGAGGGAACAAGGCTTAATGCAAGAGGCATAATTTCTTTACCTGTGACTACATGTGAGAAGACAATGTACTTATATTTTTTGATAATTGATATACCCTTAGTGTATAATGCCATTGTTGAGAGACAATGGATTCACAGTATAAAAGCTCTCCCCTACCCTACACCGGGTGATAAAGTGTGTCAATTCGTATGAGAGTGGGACATTTGTCATAAAAATAGATCAACAGGTAGCCAGATAATGTTATGATCTAACCGTCCATCCGATACAGAATAAAAAGGGGGATAAAGAGAAGAACATCTCGGAGGAAGAAACTCTCTAGAAAAAAGCCAAATAGCAATTACAAGATCCAACCCCGAAGTGGTTCGCAGACGATAATGAGTACAAAGCTCTGACCATTGAAGCATTGGAGTCCCGACCACTGGATTTGGATTTCCCTAACAAGGTAGAGTATATTGGATCAAAATTGGCAGAGCAGGAAAAATAAGAATAGATGAAGTTTAGATGAAGTTTTTTATGGGGAATGCAGATGTTTTTGCTTGGACACGTGAAAATATGGTAGGTATAGATCCAAATTTAGCTTGTCAAAAATTGGTTGTAAAAAAGGAGGTCAAGCTCGTTGTGCAGAAGCAGAAAATGTTAGTTCAGGAGAGAAATCAAATCATCTCTGAAGAAGTCGACAAATTATTGAAGGTTAGCTTCATAAATGAAGTGAGATATCCAATGTGGGTTTCCAACGTAGTGGTGATTCAGAAAAAGAATAGGAAGTAGAGAGTATGTGTTGATTACACAGATTTGAACAAAGCATTCCTAAAGGATCCCTATCCATTTTCAAGATTGACCAAATCGTGGATGCAACTACTGCTTATGAAAGGTTGTATTTTTTGGAAGCATATTGTAGGTATAATCAAATCTCACCTCACCCAGATGATTGAGAGAAAACAACCTTTATTACTCTTCGAGGCCTGTATTGTTATAAAGTCATGCATTTTGGGTTGAAGAATGCATGATCCACTTAACAGAGGATGATTAACACCATTTTCCAAGAGTTAATAGGGAACACAATTGAAGCTTACACTGATAAAATAGAGGTGAAGACTGTATAAGCTTGTGATCATATTATAAACCTTGCTAAGGTCTTTGAAGTGATTCGCAAGAATAAGTTAAGACTCAACCCCAGCAAATGTGCATTCAGAGTTTCATCTGGGAATTTCCTAGGCCAGATTGTTAAGTAGAGGGGGATTTAGGTGAGCCCATTCCAAGTCTAGGCTATAATAGAAATCACTATCCCAAATATGAAGAGAGATGTGCAAGTGCTTACTGGAACAGTTATAACCTTTTAGCAGATTCATTTCCCGGATGTTAGATAAATGTCAGGAATTCTTTAAAGTCATCTGATCCGGGAATGAGACATCATGGGCCTCAGAGCAAGCAGAAGCCCTATATCTACTAAAAATTTATCTGAAGCAGCCCGCTATTTTGTTTGCACCAAAGGCACAATGAGATTTGTTTCTGTACTTGACAGTTTCTTATTAATCCATTAGCATTGTACTGTTGAAAGAAGAAGAAGGAAAACAAAAATCATTATTTTTTGCCAGTCGGACATTGCTTGATACAGAAACTCAATACGCTACAGCAGAAAAATTGGTTCTAGCCCTTCATTATGCAAATGAGAAGTTCTGACATTATTTTGAGAGTCACAAGAACATGGTAATGAATTCTTATCCACTGCAGTCTATTATCAAAAGTCGAACGCAATGGGATGAGTTGAGAATATGGTAATGAAATTGTCCATATATGACATCGGGTATCGTCCCCGAACTGCTAGAAAGAGTCATGTGTTAGCAAATTTCTTTCTTGAGTGTGACCCAACTTTAGAGGATGAAACTTTTCACTTGACCAAGTTAAAAGATGAGGTGTGTAAGCTATATATTGATGAGTTAAGCAATCAATCCGGAGCTAGTATTGGCTTGTACCTGGTTAACCCGAATGTTTTAGTGATAGAAGAGGTTGTTCGACTATTATTCCCAGCAATGAAGAATGAAGTTGAGTATGAAGCTTTGATAGCAAGAATAAGGCTTGCAAAAAGCCTATATGTAAAGAAAATAAATGTCTGTAGTGATTCAGCTATGATAGTATCACAATGGCATGGGAATTTTTTAGCTAAGGAAAGCTAAATGGAGAAGTATTTGAATCTGGTGAAGCAATTATCTTTATTTTTCAAAAGTTTTGAGATTAGCTAGATCCCCCGGGTGGAGAACTCAGAGGTAGACTGCTTGGAAACACTAGCCTCTGGTGCCTTAAAGACATTGTGGAGGGAAGCTTGCATTACAACTTTGTATGAACCTTCAATTTCACAACTGGAGTTAGAAGTTATGAGCATAAGTTCAGATAACTCTCAGATGAATCTAAAAATTGCTTATTTGCATAATCAAATACTTTCGGATAATAGAAATGAAGCTCACCGGATAAAGTAGAAATTTTAGGGATCCCGCTTGGTAGATGGAGAATTGTATCAGAGATCATATTTCGAACCACTCCTAAAATGCTTAATTGAGAAACAAACATGAGAAATATGATCGGAAATTCATGAAGGTTGAGTAGAAAACCATTTCGGAGGATGAGCACTGCAACAGAAGGGGGCAGGATATTACTGGCTTACCCTTTGGAACAAAGTAGAAATTTTTACCTGAACGAGTAAAAAGTGTCAAAAGCATGTCACTAGAATCTGCCCCCAAGAGAAGACTTAGCAACAATGGCAACTCATTGGCTATTTATTCAATGGGGGATGGATATAGTTGGCCCACTACCAATCTCAACCGGTGGAGTCAGATTGTGTTGCTGGTAACAAACTACTTCACTAATAGGTTGAAGCGTATGCTTAGAAGAGCATGGGCGGGAGAGATGTGATCAAGTTCCTTAAGAAGCAAATCATCACTAGATTTGGCCTTCCACGGACCTTGATTATAAACAACGATAGACAGTTTCAAAATATGTTGGCTGAAGATTTCTACAGGGAAAAATAAATCTAGCAAAGGTTTCTATCCCAGAGTTATCCTTAGTCAAACAGCTTGACGGAGATTACAAATCGAACCATCTTCAAAATTTTGAAAAGAAGCTTGAAGACAGGAAATGAAGATGGCTTGAAGTGTTAGGGCAGTTATGGAATCCCTAGGGTCGGATCGGTGCCCCACACAGCGGAAGTGGGTCAAGCTTATGGATATTAGGTATAAGTGTATTTTAAAATTATTTTTATGTAAAACTAGATTCCGATACGAGTTCGCAGGAAAAAAAGGAGACCCAATCAGAGTCCAGAAGCTCCGGAACGAAGAAAAATAAGTTTTAGTATGAATCAGGTCAGTGCGCCACGACACAACCCAAAATGTCGAGAGCATGATGAACATGAGCAACGATGTGTCCCGATGTGGAAGGGTTTGTGTCGTGACGCAGATCAGGCAGTGAGTGATTTTTCATTTCAAAATATTACTAAACACTTCCAATTTTCTCCCAATACTTCAAATACACTTAAAATCCAATTTTAACTTCATAACCACCATCAATACATGTTTTACAACTAGTATACATGTATTCTAAATACTTATATGTAATTGTTTGAATCTAATCACAAACCATTTTAGCATCCCAATTAGAAATGTCTCATAAACAATTCTAGTTCACCTAAAGGTGGTCAAGTGAATCTATAATGGTAGCCATAGCTTTAAGCTTTAATCTAGAGTTTCAAACTCTTATTAATTGTTTCATGTCCAACATGAACATTTTTGACCTAATACATAAACATGTTGTGTTTATACTTCTAAAGTATCCTAACACAATTGATTAGCATTATTTCAACATTAAGCTATATGATCATGCATCTAATACATAAATAAACACAGCTTAGGAGAAGATCAAACATTACCTAGTAAGCTTGATGTAAGATCCAATCTACTTATCCTTTGTTGAAATTATTGGAGAACCTTTAAGGTGTGCAAGCTTGACTTCAAGATCCAACCTTATTTCCAATGCTAGCAAGCTTCACTTCAAGGTCTAATCTTGATTTCTCCTAAATGAAATGTTTTAGAGATCTCACAAGCTTCTCTAAACACTTCTCTAACTTTGGATAATCTCTCAAGAATTACTTGTGTATAGTTTACTCAAGCTTATGCTTATGCTTATACTCGTTCTTGTACTTGTAATTAAAACCTTCCTTAAGCTTGCTATTTATAACAAAACTTAGACAATTTTTAATTAATAAAAGTTGTAATCAACTTTTAAGTGAGCTTAATCCAATTTGTCCAAATATGTATAATTAGGTTTGACTAATCTCCATTGTCTCCCACTTTGATTTAATCCAATTAAATCAAGCCAAGGATTAGGAAATGGATTATTTAAATGTTTTCTGCTTTGATTTAATCCAATTAAATCAAGCCAAAATCACATATTATTACATACTTACAATTACCATAAAATCCTCAAATGGTAGAGATAATTATGATTTTACAATTAAGCCATTGTGTAATTATTGAATTAATCCAATTAGGTTAAAGTAAATAATCAATGTTATGCAATAACACTTGAGTATCTTAGTTGATAATTATAATATAGAATATTATCTTTTATCAAAAAATAATCAGCTACGCAAGTGCTCAACAAGTACACTTCATATTGGGACTCTCTAAGTTCAGACACGTTCGTCATATAAGTGAGGGTTTAAATCTAGGTCCCAAGATCATACAAGCCATGAAAACATGCGTGAATACACCAACGGAGATAGCGGAATACTCACATCGATCGGTTGAGTCGATTTGAAGACGAACAAAGCCCAAAAACCTCACTGTCTTGGCGCATGAACTGCAGCAGTCCACTGTCTTCAATTTCAGATTTTGAGCTGAGAAAACGGAGCTCCAAGCCTCGTCGAATGGATCCCGGCTCATGGGTGAACCTCCCTACCACCTTCGCAAGACTCGTAGTGTGCTAGCACTTGGATTTCCACCATGAAAACCCAACTCTTGCTTCCCTTATTCACGCCTATTTTGGTTCAAAACCAGTAAGCATTTTCATGCTTGGGCGTGAGCTTTTTGAGAGAAAAATGAGAGAGATAGAAATGTGTTAACTTATTACCAAAGTTGTAAATCATTTTTTTTATATATTTTCCAAAAATATTAAATGATTTACCAATTAATTTAACTTTCAAAAAGTCAAAGAAATTGAATGTAATAAGCTTGAGTGTTCCACACTCCAATATCAATGTCCATCAAGTCATATCAAGTCTTTCAAGTTGTCAAGTCATATCACTCAAAGTGACAAGTGATTTGACGCTTGATGCGACTGATTGATTTGACGCTTGATGCGACTTGCGTTGCCGTACTCGAATTCGAAATACGAATGCGCTCGCAATCACACTCGGGCTCGGGTTCGTTAATTCCAAATAACGATTTTTCCGTTGCGTCGTAATTAAATGATTACGCCTAGCGAATTCACTATTCACGTCGCTAACGAATTAATTCTAAATTAATTCGTTCGCCCGAATTAAAATCTAATTTAATTCCGCGTCGAAATCCAATTTCGTTTAATATATCGAATATATTAATTTACCGATTAATTCCAAATTAATCGTTATCTCTCTCTAGACGATATTTTATCCTAGATAAAATATCTCTGTTATTAATCCTAGATTAATTTTCTCTCTCTTCTATATAATCCCAGATTATTCAAGAGTCCGAGTTGTGCGTCATCGGTGGATTATCGGGAAGCGACCCATGAGATCTCCGGATAAGTTGACAGTAAATACGGTCGTCGGAGTATCCGAATCACGTACGTACCAAGTACTACGTTCTACCGATTTACGAGACAAGGTCGACTCCTAGCAAAGCACCAGTCTTCCCAATTCTCCGGACATATCCATTTAAGAATATTTAAGATCTGTATCAAGCGTAGTATACGATTGTATTGTGTATATCGGCCCAGTATCGGATAGTCACGTGCTAGGCCTGGGGCTGGATAAGTGTCTGCCCCGTACGAAGCACATGTCGGATGTCTGGTAACTAGTCTCTATAATCGGATATACATGACCTTGTCATAATATCCCGATGGCCGCGCAGCACTTAAGAGCACTAATACCGTATCATGCTTGACATCATCTCCACTATGACTGGAGTGATACTTCCGTCTTGACATCACACCCAATACACTACGATTCTCAATATACCCGGCATTGGCGTACACAGAACCGGTTAGAGTCCTAGACGACCTCAACTAAAGTATATTGATTGTCGTAAGCATTAGCGATGTAAGTCTCAGGTTAAGACTATACACACCTACCTTGATTTCGGCCTCCCATAGACACATAGTCATAATACCAATGGGATTCCGAGGGGTCTATCCAGAGCGAAGCTGTTTCCCGTACCATCGGTGAAACACAACCTCCTATCGCACTTGCATAAGTATCCAATACTTATATATATGAGAACTATGTCGTTGTGCCCTCACAACGCGCACAAGTGCAATACTAGCCTATTCCGCATTATCGATGTCCAGTCTCGATAATACTCCGGCTAGGATATTTAATGATTAATCCTTCGTGGACTGATACTGTCTCATATCATTCTCAATCCAGGAACTAATCATAGGGACCTCTCTTCATTTATATATCTAAGGTGATCTAATCACAAATGATGAGAGTGCAATTTCTTTGTCACATAGTTAATTTGTACAACAACACTATGATCTGTACAAATAGTGACGCTATGGGTCATATTATCCAACAATCTCCCACTTGGCACATAGCCAGTCACTCGAGTGTCTAACACCCGAACTATGTACGGTTCGCTCAAATTGCTGAGGAAAGGTTTTCGTCAGCGGATTTGTATGATTATCGTCTGACGCGATTTATACGATCATCACATCGCCACGATGTATGATCCGAACGAATCAGATGAATATAGAAGTATATATCTGGATCGTCGATGAGACCTTTAATTCCTTAGCCTGTGCTGACGCCTAGCTCACCTGCTAAAAGAACTATATCTAATCTAATTAGATTTATTTTCGATCCAAATGGCTTCTATTGCTGCCTCAGCTGCAGCAATAATCCGCATTTGTTGTTTATTCGGCAACAGTATCTTGCTCGGAAGATTTCCAGCTCACTGTCCCGTTATTCAAACTTTATAATACCGCAGTATTTAACTGTTTGGAAACTTGCAGCAGTGATCCCAGTCACTTCAAGTTCTCATTCTCCATAGTTTTAGACAGCATCTTTAGTTCTCTAAGATACTAATAGATGTTCTTTAACTTCAATCCAGTGACCATCACTTGGATTGACCTGATTGTGACTCCATATGCTCGAAGCGTATGAGACACCAAATCAAGTACATTTTAAATGTACAATTTCCCAGAGAGTGTTAACAACTCCAAATCTATCCCAGTAGATCTTTATTCCTTGAATAAAGGTTGTTACTCCCCAGAATTCTACGGAGAATTTCTATTGAAAGAATATCTATGAAAGCCAAGCTTTCACCAATTGCTTTATGGGAATTTCATTATCAGTGCTCTCCCACTAACCTCCTTATATACACAAGAATCATTTCGTTTTGAGTCAAATCATAAACCATTATGATTATTTCAAAACGACAGTTCCAAGAACCTTATGCTTGCTTCAATCCAAACATGGATCGAATAACCCGCAAACTAGGGGTGAGCATCGGTTCCGGTTCTACCGGAACCGGTTGGAACCGGACCGATTTTCCGGATTTGGAACCGGAACCGGTTGTAATCGGGTAGGTTCCGGTTCCAAATATGAAGGAACTGATTTTATCTGGGTAGGTTCCGGTTCCAAAATGGTCGGAACCGGAACCGGACCATGTAACCGATTTATATGAACATAAATTTTAAACATTGGTGTTCATTATTTAACACATCAGTTGTTTCTTTGAAGTTCAAGGTCTATTGGAAAAAATTATGGTTCATATATTTTTTAGAAAAAAGTTAAAGGTCTATTGTAAATGTTAAGTTTGAAACCTTGGTGCATTATCTTTGCTTAAAGCTTGATGAATTAACATTCTTAGTAAGTCTAACGTAAGTATAATGAAAATCTATATATAACTAAAGATATCAATAATCAAATATTTTGAAAGAAAATAGTGGGCTATTGTATAACCTTTCGTTCTTGAGCTTCCGCACTCCGATTTGGTCCCCGTTTTTTCCTATGGACTCGTATCGGAATGTAGTTTTCACTAAAATATTTTAAAATAGGGTAATTCAGAACCGGACCAGAACCGGACCGGAACCGGATTGGAACCGAATAATAGGGTACCCTGTTTAATTGGGTAGGTTCCGGTTCCACTTAGTGCGGAACCGAATTTTTCCGGGTAGGTTCCGGTTCTATGCGGAACCGGAACCGAAACCGGTTTTGCTCACCCCTACCGCAAACCTTGTTTGTCGGTTATACAAAATCGTCAGGATGTTGTAAGCATCCTCCAAGAGGTTTCCTTTTCAGGAAAGCGATTTTGATCTACAACTGACACATTTCATAAATGAAATATGCAGTATTAACAAGCATCATCAAAATGGATTTACTATGGCAACAGATAAAAGGTTGAACCGTTATTAACATAATGTTGATAACGATACCTTTTCAGTCACAAGCCTAGCTTTGTACGTTGGTTTGTTGCCATCCATGTATGTCTTCCTTGAAGACGATTACAGTACCAATAGGCACAATGCCTTGCGGTACAACAACTAGTATCCAAACATAGTTGTTATACATGGAATCCATTTCGGACTCATGGCACTTTTCCATAAAAGGGAGTCGATACCTTGTATCACTTCCTCGTACGTAGTCGGTTGGTATACCTCCATAAGATTTACATCATTAAGGGGTTACATCAGAAACCCATACCCCAGGTTGTTTTCTGATTCTCTCCGATCTACATGGTTCTTGTGTATTTGAAGATTAATGGTTTAGTTTCATCCTTGATGAACTATTTATGTTCCATTACGGACTTCGTGCCTTGAACAGTATTACCCCGATTTTCTTCGAGTTTTACTGTCCTCCCACTTACCACTGCATATCGGTGTTCCTCTTAGGAAAACCGCATGGTGAGCAACAATCATATTGTTCTCATGTGAGATTTATAAGTACTATACTTATGGTTTCCCTTAGGATAACCTATAATTGGCACTTATCCAATTTGGGTCCTTAGTTTGGTATCATCCAAACGTTATGCCTGGCATACCCAATTATTAGGAGGATGAGAAACCCTTTCTTTCCTGTTCATATCCTATATGATATCTGTCAAACAGATTATATGGAACCTTATTCTAAATAAGTTTTGCACTGTAGATACATATCCGTTGAAGGAAATGGTAGCTCAGAGCGACTCGTGATAAACCTTATCATGTCCAACAAAATTCGGTTTTTAGTTTGGACACACCGTCAAACTGACGTGTCTCGGGAGGAGTCCTCATCTGAAAGAATACTATACTCTTTCATGTATGTTTGAAACTTACTGCTTAAGTATTTTCCATTACGGTCTTACCGTGACGGCATAATACTACAGTCGATCTGTTAATCTACTCGTGTCGAAACCCTAATAGTTTCCGATCTGTGTTCTTCAAAAGAAACACATAACCATAACGTGATGTTACATCCGTTAAGGTCACGAAATATTCATGTTCACATCTAGCCTAGCTAGATATGGGCCCACTAACTTCACCATGAATAGGGCTAACAGATCGGTGACACTTACACTATTACCAAGTAAACAGTGTTTTAGGTACTTTACCTAATAAACTAGATTCGTAGACTTTATTTGAATAGTCAAATCAGTCCTAGTACCCACTCTTCAAAAGTGCGGATATACGAATCTTGTTTAATTGTGTCCCAGACAACAATGCCACAAATAAGTCTCTATTGATCAAATCAATTTGAGCTATTTATTTGTCATTTTATATGTTTGAGATTTTATTTATATTCAAAATATAAATTCTGTTATTTACATCTAATGTGTTTATCTCAGTATCATCTTTATATAATGAAACACTTAGTGTTCTAGAATATAAAGGTTTATCCACAATGGATTAAACACTGATATAGAGATAATGTCTCTAGTCAAACTAGTTACATTATAACAGTTCCTAATTTAAGTACACACCCGAAGGGTAGTTCCTAAACTTAGGTATCTACGGTCGAAACAGCGACTTTCGTCCCGTTTCCGATTCGCAGAGAAATCTCGGCTTGAAGTCAGTATCCAGGTCATAGCGGATTCTGAACATCAATACATATATTTTATGTACCACACTAAGTATTTAAAATCCAATTTCAATACTAGTAGTGAACATAACTTTGACAAATATTTTAAAGTTAGAGCCTCGCCCTTTCTTTAATTCCTTCGTGTCTTCCATATCCAAATGGTAGTCACTTTGGGATATGTCAATTATCTTTTCAATATTTCACAAACCTTTGGCTAAGCCTTGGGTTTGGAATATCGAAATGATGTGCACCTTGTGCAACACGCCCAATTGCAAACTTTGACTTTTCACCCCTAGAATAGTCAAATCAATTCTCTAAGAATTATTAATTGCAATTTAATACTTTTAAATCTAAAGATAGATTTATGATAAGTATATTAATTAAGCACTAAAGTCATCATCACATAAATCTTCCAAAGATTTTATGCTCTACTATTTGCTTAATTATGGGCTTTGATATAACAAGTTATTTTATCCAATAAAGTAACCTATTATTAATTCCCAATTTGAAAATTAAATCATTTAAAATATTTTAATCCCAGATTATATTTTAAATATCCAACTTTTCAATTTTATCTTGATTACAATAGTCCAACTATTTAATCAACGATTAGTGGTACTTTATATATTATAATGATTATAATAGTCCAACTATATAATCAAATATAATCCAAATTAATTAACCTCAATTACATTGATTACTATAATCCAATTATAAAATCAACTGTAAACTGAAATTAATTAATTCAAATATATTGATTAATATAATCCAATTATATATAATCAACTATAATACAGTCCAACTGTTTATTAAAACAACTATTTAAATATTAGTCAAACTAACATTTAATTTATATGACGAGTGATATTTGATTGAGCGCGTATGGCGAGTAATTGAACGAATATTGCAAATTCAATTCTTGCCTCCCACTATTTTCGTCGAGCCTCTAACCCTCTGTCGAGTACTCGGAAACCGTGTTTCCTAGTGGGCTAGGATCCCGTTAAATATCACACAATCTTGACTTTGGCCAACAAATTGTATAATAATTAACTAGGTAGATCTCTAAGATCAATTGGATCGAATCCAATTCCTAGATCCAGTAGGTGGACATCCAAGTCCTAAACATATATCTTATATATGCCTATATATCCAATATATACCCTAACCTTTTTCCTCTGAATCAACTAGGCCTTGGCTTTGGCACAACAAACCTGATGATCCCAGTCAAGCGGACCCATTGACCATGGAAGCTTCGTAATCAATGTCGTTGGACAAGAAGTGGTCTTGACTTTGGCCAACAAACCACAACTTGGACAAGACACCAATATGGAACAAAGCCTCGTGATTCAAACACATCTTCGACGGACAAGGGCTTGACTTTGGCCAACAACCCATGCCAATCTAGGACTTGAGTAAGAATCACTCAATGGAAGGAAAAGACGCATGATATTTGATGAGGGCTTTTCGCGTGCAAATTGGCTACCAATTTCATTATCTTTGTTAAGGTCTCATCATCATACACCCTTAAACATGCATTCTAAATACATAATAAAGCGAGTATGAAATAAAATATAATGATATGCGGATGGATACTTAACATTGATCCTAGATCAAATCTCTCCTTTCTCACTCAAGCTAGCACTTGTATTACTTCTACCCCTTACACTACACTTCTAAAGAAACCTCATTTATATTGAGGGGAATAGGTGAGAAGAGAATACAAAGAGAATAGAGGTGATAAGGCTGGACACTCAGGTCCAATTTAATAAATCGAATTTATTACAACAATTTCCAAAATTGCCCCACCCGTCTAATATCCATCCGATATACATTATTCATTCAACACAACCACGTATTCACACATAAGCATGCTATCAATCAATCTAATCAAATTAATTAATCTGATAATTATGTGATCATCCAATGTTCAAACAACGATTTGATTTTGTTCGAGTCAAACTCGTTTTTGCGAATAAGTACTCAAAGTATGAATTCATGAATTAAATTAAACTACATCATTAAATCTAATTTAACATGTATTTAATACTAATTCAATATTCAATTCCAAATTAAATATTACACTTTATTAATAAACCTTTTACGATTTAAATTCCAAATTTAATCGTAACGCGTCTCAAAGACCGATTAACGTCCAACGTCAATTCAACTAAAGTCCAATGGGCTTTTAATTGATTTCTTAAGGCGTGGACTTTTGGTCAACTCGGGTCAAACCGATAACCAAAGTCCAATCCGGGATTTACCCCATAAGCCCATAAATCAATCTTGGCCCATTAGACCCAATTGAACTTTAAAGGTTCATTAGTTGCATTTGGCTTTATGGTTAAGGTTTTGGGCCCAATTGGATCCAATCCATTTGGCCTAAACCCAACTTGATAAAATCAAGCCCAATAGGCCCAAATACAACATTAGAAGCCCAAATCCAATTTAAGCCTAAATAATTAATTTCATGAATCCAATTCCGCAATTTAATTACCTAAAGTGCATTACATGATTAATCAACTAAATCAACATTTCCAAAACATCAAATTAGTCCAATTAATCATACTCAATTCATTATTATATGTCCAACACACAAAATGAAAAATCAAACTCATTTACATGCTTCTTTAGTCTCGGCCAAAGAGGGATTTTGTGTCCGATTCGGTTTCGATCCAATTGAACCCACAATCGACATTAAATCACCATCCAATTTGATTTTATACACATCCAATGTCACAAAATCAAAATCACCAGACATTAGGGCAATAATCAATTCGGCCAACATAAGATTTTGGGGATTTTGTTCAATTCAAAATCCAATCCAATTAGTTTCAAATTAACATTATCCTAATGATTCCAATTCATCAAATGAATCAAAAAACAAAAATTCCAAGATTCCAAAATGTCATTACATTCGGCCAACATGATACATTTGGGGAAAATTATTCCAAATCAATTTTCAACAAATTGGTCCAACCAAAATGCAATTCAACATCATTAAACATGCTCAATCAAACAATTTAACTAAATCATGCTCAAAATCAATTTACCCAAATTTTAACCCTAAAAGTTTCATGCTTGAACCTAAGGCTCTTGATGTCATTGAGGGTTTAAATCTAGGTCCCAAGATCATACAAGCCATGAAAACATGCGTGAATACACCAACGAGATAGCGGAATACTCAATCGATCGGTTGAGTCGATTTGAAGACGAACAAAGCCCAAAAACCTCACTGTCTTGGCGCATGAACTGCAGCAGTCCACTGTCTTCAATTTCAGATTTTGAGCTGAGAAAACGGAGCTCCAAGCCTCGTCGAACGGATCCCGGCTCATGGGTGAACCTCCATACCACCTTCGCAAGACTCGTAGTGTGCTAGCACTTGGATTTCCACCATGAAAACCCAACTCTTGCTTCCCTTATTCACGCCTATTTTGGTTCAAAACCAGTAAGCATTTTCTGCTTGGGCGTGAGCTTTTGAGAGAAAAATGAGAGAGATAGAAATGTGTTAAGTTATTACCAAAGTTGTAAATCATTTTTTTTATATATTTTCCAAAAATATTAAATGATTTACCAATTAATTTAACTTTCAAAAAGTCAAAGAAATTGAATGTAATAAGCTTGAGTGTTCCACACTCCAATATCAATGTCCATCAAGTCATATCAAGTCTTTCAAGTTGTCAAGTCATATCACTCAAAGTGACAAGTGATTTGACGCTTGATGCGACTGATTGATTTGACGCTTGATGCGACTTGCGTTACCGTACTCGAATTCGAAATACGAATGCGCTCGCAATCACACTCGGGCTCGGGTTCGTTAATTCCAAATTAACGATTTTTCCGTTGCGTCGTAATTAAATGATTACGCCTAGCGAATTCACTATTCACGTCGCTAACGAATTAATTCTAAATTAATTCGTTCACCCGAATTAAAATCTAATTTTAATTCCGCGTCGAAATCCAATTTCGTTTAATATATCGAATATATTAATTTACCGATTAATTCCAAATTAATCATTATCTCTCTCTAGACGATATTTTATCCTAGATAAAATATCTCTGTTATTAATCCTAGATTAATTTTCTCTCTCTTCTATATAATCCCAGATTATTCAAGAGTCCGAGTTGTGCGTCATCGGTGGATTATCGGGAAGCGACCCATGAGATCTCCGGATAAGTTGGCAGTAAATACGGTCGTCGGAGTATCCGAATCACGTACGTACCAAGTACTACGTTCTACCGATTTACGAGACAAGGTCGACTCCTAGCAAAGCACCAAGTCTTCCCAATTCTCCGGACATATCCATTTAAGAATATTTAAGATATGTATCAAGCGTAGTATACGATTGTATTGTGTATATCGGCCCAGTATCGGATAGTCACGTGCTAGGCCTGGGGCTGGATAAGTGTCTGCCCCGTACGAAGCACATGTCGGATGTCTGGTAACTAGTCTCTATAATCGGATATACATGACCTTGTCATAATATCCCGATGGCCGCGCAGTACTTAAGAGCACTAATACCGTATCCTGCGTGACATCATCTCCACTATGACTGGAGTGATACTTCCGTCTTGACATCACATCCAATACACTACGATTCTCAATATACCCGGCATTGGCGTACACAGAACCGGTTAGAGTCCTAGACGACCTCAACTAAAGTATATTGATTGTCGTAAGCATTAGCGATGTAAGTCTCAGGTTAAGACTATACACACCTACCTTGATTTCGGCCTCCCATAGACACATAGTCATAATACCAATGAGATTCCGAGGGGTCTATCCAGAGCGAAGCTGTTTCCCGTACCATCGGTGAAACACAACCTCCTATCGCACTTGCATAAGTATCCAATACTTATATATATGAGAACTATGTCGTTGTGCCCTCACAACGCGCACAAGTGCAATACTAGCCTATTCCGCATTATCGATGTCCAGTCTCGATAATACTCCGGCTAGGGATATTTAATGATTAATCCTTCGTGGACTGATACTGTCTCATATCATTCTCAATCCAGGAACTAATCATAGGGACCTCTCTTCATTTATATATCTAAGGTGATCTAATCACAAATGATGAGAGTGCAATTTCCTTGTCACATAGTTAATTTGTACAACACACTATGATCTGTACAAATAGTGACGCTATGGGTCATATTATCCAACAATAAGCCTAGCTAATATATACGTAATTTGGCTACCTCCGAATTCGCGAAGAACACGAACGATCTTTCTGAACTATACAAGTCGAGATCATCACATATGTTTAACAATCACTCCGTCGTAGGCAATCTGAGTTGTGCTTAGGAGACATAGAATACACTGTCAAATTTCCAAGGCGGTCATCTCATGTCGACATGTCCACGATTCTTTACAACTGATGTGATCCATCCTAGGTGATCGGCTTTGGCCAAAGTCTTTAAGAATCGTGACTTTACTCACATAGATACCTAAACCCTTATGGTACATATACGGGCCGACGGATCCTATCTTGCTTCGCATTTTATTACTGAGTGCATCGGTCCACACTTAACGAAAGTATAAAGGCCAGATCATGAAAGATTTCTGACATACATGGTATCAAAGTGTGGAGGATTTCACACAAAATCAATGTTATCATATAATATAAGGATTGCATATGCTACTCGACTCGATGAGATTCCTATTGACGGTGGTGTGTACTTCCAACTATTAGGAATCACCTATGTGTTATTTAGTATTTGCTTCAACAAATACCCGCATGTCTATACTAGTTTCCAAAACTCATGGTATATTGGGTTAAACAATTGGAACTCCAATTACAATATATGACATATGCTAGTCTTCTAGGTTATAGGAATTCGACCGTATTCCAAAACCAACGACTATGAATATTTACTTTAAGAATAGTTCACACCTATTGTCAAAACTATTCTAAGGTCGATGTCATTCTTAGCATATCTGTACATCAATCTAATACACATAATGGAAATACCATTATAAGGTATGAAATGAGAAATGTAGTTATTTTATTAATAAATACTAAAATGTACAAATCGGATTGGCACTCCAAGCACCAACTCCATCAAACTCCCACTTGCTTAATGCCAATCTGGATGGTACTGTAGTCCCATCTTCTCTACATGTTTATCGAATAACTTAGGAGGTTAGGTCTTTGTAAGCGGGTCTACTATGTTGTATTGTCCTTGAACCTTCAAGACCACTATGTCTTTTCGTTCAATTATGTCTATAATTATGCGGTATTTCCTTTCCACTTGTTTAGATTTTGAATTCGCCCACGGCTCCTTGGCCTGCGCGATGGCTCCATTATTATCACAGTACAATGGGATTGAATCCATAATACTAGGCACAATGCCAAGTTATGTGATAAAATTTCTAATTCAAACAGCTTCTTTAGCAGTTCATGAAGCCGCTATAAATTCCGCCTCAGTGGTGGAATCAGTTGTTGACCCTTGCTTTGAACATCGCCAACTAACAGCACCACCGTTAAGGGTAAATATGTATCCTGATGTAGATTTTCTTTCATATGGGTCTCCTTGGAAGTCGGAGTCTGTATAACCCTTAACTTGTAGCTCATTTTCTCCATATATCAGAAACTTATCCTTATTGCCTTTAAGATATTTTAGGATATGTTTCACGGCTGTCCAATGATCATTACCTAGATCAGATTGATATCAGCTGGTCACACTGACTCCGAAACTGATGTCAGGTCTAGTACATAACATATCATACATTATTCTTCCAATGTAAGAAGCATATAGCAAGTTAGACATCATAACTCTCTCTTCCTCAGTCTAAGGTGCCATTTTCTTCGAAAGATATATGTCATATCGGAAATGTACATTTGCTGTCTTGCAGTTGGTAAAATCATACATTTCTAACATCTTGTCTATATACGTCGATTGTAACAACCCTATAAGCTTCCTAACTCTATCTCGGTAGAGCCTTATATCTAGTATATAGGAAGCTTCACCCATATCTTTCATGAAGAAGTTCTTGGAAAGGTAGGCTTTTACACTTAGCATCATCCATTTATCATTTCCTATGGTAAGGATGTCATCTACATACAAGACCAGGAAAACTATCATGCTCCCACTCACTTTCTTATAAACACATGGTTCTTCCTCATTTTTGATGAATCCAGATAATCTAATTATCTCATCAAAATGACGATTACAGCTTCAGGATGCCTGTTTAAGTCCATAAATAGACTTTTGGAGCTTATAAACCAAGTTTGAAGTCTCACTTGATATGAAACCCTTTGTTTGTTCTATATAGATATCCTCTTCGAGGAATCCATTTAGGAAAGCAGTTTTCACATCCATCTTCCATATCTCATAGTCGTGATATGCAGCAACGACTAAAAGAATCCTAATATATTTAAGCATGGCTACTGGAGAAAAAGTTTCCTCATAGTCAATCTCAGGACGTTGAGTGTAACCTTTCGCTACCAGTCGGACCTTAAAGGTTTCCACCATTCCATCGGGCCCTCGCTTTCTTTTGTAAACCCATTTACAGCCAATAGGTTTAACTACTTCAGGAAGTTCAACTAAGTCCCAGACTTGATTGGCATGCATTGAATCCATTTCGGATTTCATGGCTTCCTGCCATTTTCCCGAATCGATATCCAATATCATTTATTTATACGTAGTCAGATCTGTTTCCTCAAAGAGGAGAACATCAAAGCTCACATCAGATGTTAAAAACAATCTCTCAGGAGGTCTTGATATTCTATTCGACTTACGTAGAACATGTGTTGTAGATCATTCATCTAATTGGATCTCTGGTTCCTTAATGTTGGGATCAAACTCATCAAGTTTATTCTCTTTACAATTCCCATTTTCTCTCAAAAATTGCTTTTCAAGAAAAGTTGCAAAGCGAACAACAAATATATGTTGTTGCTCGGAATCGTAGAATTGATATCCCATGGAATTATCAGGATATCCAACGAACCTACATTTATACCCTATGGGTGCTAGTTTATCCCGCTGCGCAATTCTAACGTATGCATAACAACCCTAAATCTTTAAATGTCTAAGCCTTGGATTTCTACCAAACCATATCTGATAGGGGGTAATAGAAATAACTTTCGATGGAACCCTATTAAGTATGTAGGCAGCGGTTTGTAAAACTTAACCCCAAAGGTAATAAAGAAGATCTGTATAGCTTATCATGGATCTCACCATATCTAATAATGTATGATTTCTTTGTTCAGACACACCGTTGTGTTGCAGTGTTCCTGGTGGGCTATATTAGGCAAGAATTTCATTCTCATTTAAATAATTTCTGAATTTTTCACTCATGTATTCACCGTCTCGATCTGATCTAAGGCATTTGATGAATTTACTGGTTTATTTTTCTACCTCGTTTCAGAATATTTTGAACTTGTCAAATGTTTCTGACTTATGTTTCATCACATAGACATATCCATATCTAGACTTGTCATCTGTGAAAGTGACAAAGTATGTGGAACCATCATGAGCGGCATGATTTAATGGACCACACACATCGCTGTGTATTAGCTCCAGTAAATCTCCAGCACAATGTCCAACACCTTGAAATGAGGCATTTGTCATCTTTCTTTGGATACATGACTCATAAATCGGATAAGGATCTAAGGTAAGATTTTCAATCAAACCATCATTTACCAATTTGGATAGACGTATAACACCTATGTGGCCCAATCTCATATGCCATAATTCAGTATCATTTAAATATATCTCTACATGTTTCCAAAACATAATGACCGTTTGATAAAGAACATTCACATTTCAATAAATTATCTTTATCACATAAACATAAAGTTTCATCCTCAATGTTTATTTTATATCTCTCCTTATCTAATATTGGCAGTGATATTATTTGTCTGATAATTGAGGGAACATAATAACAGTCATGCAAATCTAATTTACATCCATTTGAGAGATCTAGAACAACTATTCCTATGGCCTTGACATCCAATGTCTCGCCATTGTCAACTCTAAGTTGGATCTCCCATTTATTCAGCCTTCTTCTAACCCTCATTTCCTGCAGGGAATTGCAAATATGAGTAGGATTGCCAGTGTTTAACACCCATCCACTATTTGCATCTAAGGTTAATGAGATGTTAATAATTGGAAAAATACAAAGTGTACCTGAGGGTCCTGCTTTTCCTTTTAGCTCTTGACAATCATTTTCCCAGTGTCCAGACTTCTTACATTGTAGACATTGATCATGAGCTACTTTCGATTTTGTACCTTTGCGCTTCTTGGATTTCTTATTTGATATCTTCTTCTTCCACATCTTGATTTTCTTTCACTTCTTAGACATCTTTGAAGAGCCAGCTCCACCATGGAGATACAGTGTGGGGTTGCCTTTCTTCAAATCTTGCTCCACCGTGCGTAGCATGTTATGAAGTTCTTCGCATGTGGCTTGCATCGAATGCATATGGAAATTTAATACAAAGATATCATAAGAACTATGCAAAGAAGACATAATCAAATAACGGCCCAGCCGTTCATCAAACACAATGCCATGTTGTTCCAGATATCGAATTTGGTCTATCATGTTCAAAATATGTGTACTTACATCCCATCCCTTCTTGAGTTCAACACGAAACAATTCCTTAGATCTTCGATAAAGTTCCATCTCTTGTTTTGCCTTGAACAGCTCATTGAGTGTTTGCATGATGCTTCAAGCATCTGGTACTTCAATGTACTGTCTCAGCTAATTTGGAACCATCGATCCCAATATGTTGGATTTTACCTTCAGGTTATCATCCTTCCATCTATAAAAAGTTTCTCGCTCTTCTGGAGTGGATTCAGGATCGATATCAACAGACAGTGGATTGATAGTGACATAAGTCAACTTTTCATACTCCAAGACAAGGCGTATGTTCATTTCCCATTAGAAATAATTCTCGACTCCTTTTAGCTTATTGGAATCCAAAAGTTTCATCAATGGATTAGCGGCAACCATCTACAAGACAATATTTTTGAGTAGTAGTAGAACAGTTTTTCATTTAAAAGTAATAACACTAATTGATTATGAATTTTTAAATCTATTAGTGCCATCTCACTACTTTACGTAATTCTGTAATCTCCCTTATCAGAAAATTAGAAATTTGACTATCAGAATTTCAAAGCGGGAAGTGGATCCCAAGACATTTACTTCAGCCTCACAATAATGACGATATTGGCATTTATAAACTCATTAGGTAGACCTCCAAGGTCAATCACTTCATGTGACTCCTAGTTTGGTCCTGAACCGTTTCTTATCCTCACACTAATGACGATATTGGATTAAGACGTGTTCTAAGTGTATACTTGTCAATGTGCACTAATGAGCTTCGTATGTACACTATCATACTAATGACGATATTGGGTGACTACGTTAACTCATCACGCTAAATCTAATATTTTACCGGAGTGACCTAAGTTCCGAGCACTTATACCCTCAATGACGATATTGGATATAAGTAGTAAGAACTCATTTATATCCGTATTGATAAAACAGACCATCCAATAATGCTCCAATATTATTAATACTATTACTTAATTAAAGTAATCACCTAATCACAAGAGATTTATGACAATCAAGTTATTAACTTAATTAGGTCAAAGTTTTAATTTGAAACATGAAATACATATCCAATATGTCTTATGCATAATTAAATTAAAATTATTATGACATAGATTCAAAAACATGTGTTGTGTGGTTAAGCCTTTTGCTACTGATACCATTCTGTTACGGCAATTGTGGAACCCAAAGGGTTGGATCAGTGCCCCGCGCAGCGGAAGTGGGTCAAACCTATGGATATCAGGTATAAGTGTATTTTTAAAATATTTGTATGTAAAACTACATTTCAATACGAGTCCGTAGGAAAAAATGGGGACCCAATCGAAGTCCGGAAGCTCCGGAACAGAGAAAAATAAGTTTTAGTGTGAATCAGGTTTGTGCGTCACGACGCAAGTCTTGGGCGTCGCGACGCAACCCAAAATGCCAAGAGCATGCTGAACTTGAGCAACGACACGTCGTGACTCGGAAGGGTTTATGTCGCGACGCAGATCAGACAGTAAGTGATTTTTCATTTCAAAACATTACTAAACACTTCCAATTTTCTCCCAATACTTCAAATACATTTAAAATCTAATTTTAACTTCATAACCACCATCAATACATGTTTTACAACTAACATACATGTATTCTAAATACTTATATGTATTTGTTTGAATCTAATCACAAACCATTTTAGAATCCCAATTAGAAATGTCTCATGAACAATTCTAGTTCACCTAAAAGGTGGTCAAGTGAATCTAGAATGTGTTGGACAATTATGACCCATAGCATCACTATTTGTAAAGAACATGGTGTTCTTGTACAAATTAACTATGTCACAAAGGAAATTGCTCTTTTATCATTTTGTAATTGGATTACTTGGATATATAAATGATAAAAGTCTATATGATTAGTACCGGATTAATAAGATATGAGACAATATTAATCCATGAAAATTTTAATCATTAATGGAAAAGCTTGGAGCTTCTACATCAATGGAAAAGTTTTGAATTTCAACCAACCAATGTAAGTATTTCGCAAATTTCTTTGGTAAATTCACACTTGAATCAATGTTTAGGATCCTTGGGCAAGTCTTAGAGACACTAAGAGAATGGTAGTCATATCTCTAAGCTTTAATCTAGAGTTCCAAACTCTTATTAATTGTTACATGTCCAACATGAACATATTCGACCTAATACATAAGCATTTTGAGTTTATACTTCTAAAGTATCCTAACACAATTGATTAGCTTTATTTTAACATAGCTTAGGATAATATCAAACATTACCTAGTAAACTTGATGTAAGATCCAATCTACTTCTCTTTTGTTGAAATTGTTGGAGAAGCTCCAAGGTGTGCAAGCTTGACTTCAAGATCCAACCTTGATTTCCAATGCTAGCAAGCTTCACTTCAAGATCTAATCTTGATTTCTCCTAAATGAAATGTTTTAGAGATCTCACAAGCTTCTCTAAACACTTCTCTAACTTAGGCAAATCTCTCAAGAATTACTTGTGTATAGCTTACTCAAGCTTATGCTTATGTTTATACTTGTTCATGTACTTGTAATTAAAACTTTTCTTAAGCTTGCTATTTATAGCAAAACTTAGGAAATTTTTAATTAATAAAAGTTGTAATCAACTTTTAAGTGGGCTTAATCTAATTTGTCCAAATATGTATAATTAGGTGTGACTAATCTCTATTGTCTCCCACTTTGATTTAATCCAATTAAATCAAGCCAATGATTAGGAAATGGATTAGTTAAATGTTTTCCACTTTGATTTAATCCAATTAAATCAAGCCAAAACCACCTATTATTACATACTTACAATTACCATAATATCCTCAAATGGTAGAGATAATTATGATTTTACAATTAAGTCATTGTGTAATTATTGAATTAATTCAATTAATCCAATTAGGTCAAAACAAATAATCAGTGTTATCCAATAACACTTGATTATCTTAGTTGATAATTATAATATCGAATATTATCTATTATCAAAAAATAATCGGCTACCCAAGTGTTCAACGAGTACACTTCATATTAGGACTCTCTAAGTTCAGACACGTTCGTCATATAAGCCTAGCTAATATGTACATAATTTGGCCACCTTCCAATTCGCAAAGAACACGAACGACCTTTCTGAACTATACAAGTCGAGATCATCATATATGTTTAACAATAACTCCGTCGTAGGCTATCTGAGTTGTGCTTAGGAAACATAAAATATACCGTCAAGTTTCCAAGGCGCACATCACATGTCCACGATTTTTTACAACTGATGCGAACCACCCTAGGTGATCGACTTTGGCCAAAGTCTTTAAGAATCGTGACTTTACTCACATGGATACTTAAACCCCTTATGGTACACATACAAGCCGACACATCCTATCTTGCTTCGCACTTTATTACTGAGTGCATCGGTCCACACCCAACGAACATCTAGAGGCCAGACCATGAAAGATTTCTAACATACATGGCATCAAAGTGTGGAGGATCTCACACAAAATCAATGCCATCCTATAGTCAAGGGATTGCATATGCTACTCGACTCGAGGAGATTCCTATTGACGGTGGTGTGTACTTCCAATTATTAGGAATCACCTATGAGTCATTCAGTATTCGTTTCAACGAATACCCACATGTCTATACGAGTTTCCAAAACTCATGGTACATCGGGTTAAACCATTAGAACTCCAATATCAATATACGACATGTGCTACTATTCTAGGTTATAGGAATTCGACCGTATTCCAAAACCAACGACTATGGATATTTACTTTAAGAAAAGTTTACACCTAGTGTCAAAACTATTCTAAGGTCGATGTCATTCTTAACATATCTATACATCAATCTAATACGTATAATGGCAATACCATTATAAGTTATGAAATGAAAAATATAGTTATTTTATTAATAAATAATAAAATATACAAATCAGATTGGCACTCCAAGCACCAACTCCATCATGAAGAACTTCCTAATATGTTATGGGCTTACTAGACAACAGAGCGGAGACCTACTGGTAATTCTCCATACTCGCTTATCTATGGAATGGATGCCATTTTACCTACTGAAACTATTGTGCCAACACTGAGGAGTAAGCTAGCCCGAATCTCTGAAAACCAAACAACCTAAGAAATAGATATTGAACTGTTAGATGAGATTCGGGATGTAGGAGCTATCCATCTAGAATATACTAGAGATGTTTGGAGAAACAGTATAACAAGAGAGTCTGGTATATGAAGTTTTTCCGATGTGATTCGATCTTTCGAGAAGCTCTTGACATTCAAAGAGAACCAAACATCAGAAAGCTTGCTAAGATGTGAGAAGATATTTACAGAATCTCAAAGGTCATAGGAAAATGAGCCTATGTGCTGGAACTTTAGAAGGCCGATCCATTCCATCTACTTAGAATATTTCTAACCTCTGAAGATTTTATTTTTGAAACATACTGTAACCTGTAAATACTTCAACCTCGAAGTCTGGAGACCTCCGAAATATTCACTAACAAAGACTATAGACCTTCATAACTTTTTAATGTTCATCAATGACTCCAGAGAATTACCTGACTCAAACTCCTAAATACTTCAACCCCGAAGTCTAGAAACCTCCGGAATAAACTGAGGTTTGGCCAGAATAGCCAGATTTTGACCTCAGAGTGATGTCACTCCGGAATAAAACCATTCTGAGATCAAACTACTCCGGAATGCCTTGACTCCAAACCAAATCTAGTCCATTCGACCAATTCCGGATCCTATATTGATACACACTTGATTAATGAGTGTATCGGTCCACATCCAACGAATATCTAACAGTCATACTATAAAATGTCTATGACATATATGCCATCCGACTATTAAGAATCACTTGTGAGTCATTCAGTATTCGCTCCAATGAATACACATATCTATACAAGCTTCATTTGCTCATAGTCCATTGGATTAAACAATTGGAACTCCAATTCCAATATACGAAAAGTGGTAGTCTTTTAGGTTATAGGAATTTTACTGTATTCCAAAACTAAAGACTAGGAATATATACTTTAAAAATAGTTTATAATAGTAATATTATCCCAATTACGGACCATCCAGTGTCCAGTATTACTACGTGACTATCTAAGGTCGATGTCATTCTCAGCATATAAATATATAAATGTATATATATTAAACTAATATGCATTAAGAGATAATGCCACATTAATTACCATTAACAGACTGAAATGAAAATATAGTTATTTTATTAATAAATATTAAAATATAATGTACAATACATTGTTCATATTGGCACTCCAAGCACCAACTCCAACACCTTATGCATACAAGCTCGTACAATATTCATTACATATTTTTGAATAGGTATGAGGTTAAAACTGTCCGAACAAAATCCTAACCAGTATTTCTAAATAGAAACTCAAAATCTGAAATATGAGTTATGAACATGTGATGCATAACGTGAACTGAAATGTAAACTTAATGCATGAGCTGAAAGCGTAAACATTTAATCATGAGTTGAAAACATAAACTGAATACATTAAGCTAATTATTTAAACTGAAAATGTAACTGAATTCTTAAACTGAAAACTTAAGCTGAAATATAAGACATAGAACATAAATTGTATTAAGTGTAATGAACGTAAAGTATATTGTAAGCATAAATAACTTGAAAACATAACATATCGAGACAATATTTGCATTCAATCACAGAACTGAATTTATAATGCTTGTGTGTCCGAATGCAACTAGAGGGATTCTTGTGTGAAATCTATCATGTGTTCAAGTGTGATTAGCATAATCAAACATACAAATCTAAACAAGTTTGTGAGTGTCGTGATGCATGTATTCATACTGACGTGATAGCTTAAGATGCTTTTTTAACTCTTTTTAACTATGCTGAGACAATGCTAAATATAAGCTGGGTTGCTAACACTACATGACATGCTCGTGACGTGACATGCTAGAGAGACATTTCAGAATGAAGATTAGGAAGCTTACTTGATCTTCCTGGAGCTTGAAAACGCATGAAAACTCAAGCTTTGGGCTTGAAATGGGCAAACATTCGGTGAAGATCGAGAGAGAAAGAAGAACGATGAAGGAAAAATGAAGGGGAATTGTACATCTCTAAGCACATACCAGACCGATATACCGATCCCAGAAAGCAAAATTTGAAGAATCTGAAATGCACAGTGACCGGTTTAATGACTGGTATGCATGAATAAAGACTGGTATTCCAATTAAAAAATGCATGTCAAAGTGCAGGCCACTGGTATGCCAGTTTTAGTGGCCATGTCAAATGCCATGCCTCACCGGTATGCCGAAATTATGATCGGTATATTGGTTCCAGTGTTTCATTGAATGCAGAATGATTCTGAGTGCTAACATATTTAGACCAGGGTCTCAGTCAACATACACGAAGACCTTACATGAACATAATGTATGGCATGAGTGAACCATATGACCATGTTTATCATGCTAAAAATATTTGGGGTGTGACAACAAAGCCCAGAATTCAATTAGACTTCAATCAAGACATGGCCAAGAAATTGAAGGTGAATAGTATTTTTTCTCAATCCCGCTTTACCGCACACAAATAAGTTTCAAATATGCAAAAACTTGATTAGGATTCAGGATTTTCAATCAACATTGAAAAATCGGGACCTAATGAATAATTATGAAAAAAATTAGAGACTAATGGGTAATTATGGAAAAAAAATTAGTGACCTAGAAGACATTCTCCCTCTCCAAATTATCTATTAATTGATAAGAGAGTTACAAATAACTTGTTACACAAGTTGGACTTAAAATGATAGATTCAGATAATGATACAAGTTCAAATTATATTGTGATAATTTGTAAGAACTGAGGCAACATGACATGAGTTATTGAATGAAAATATTACTTGCTCTACATAATTTATGTTATGTTATTTTATTTTTATTAATTCGTATGAGTTTATATAAGAGTTTGTAACTGTAATATTACGGGTTTGTCTAAGATACCCAGGGATATGAGATACCCATGGGTTCCTCACCGTTGGATCACTATAAAGTGATCCAACGATCAGTAAAAATAATAAAGAAAAAAAGTAATAACCGGATAAACCGGTAATAAATCTTAATTATAAAAGCCCTTATCTCTCTCCAACTCCCCCAAATCTCTTTCACTCTCACGATCTCTCTCTCTCACATCAGAAACAAAAATTTCCCCAAATTTTTTGCTCTAAAATTGGTATACGCTGACGCCATTTCACAAGTTCTGCTTCATCGTTGTCGTTTAACTTCGTCGCTGCTACACTTCATCCTCTACGCCGTCACTAGATTTTATGGTTGGTAAATGTTGATTACATTGCATCATCTATAATTTTAGTCATTTAGTGTTTTTTTTTCTTGTTTCGAATCTTGCATGCAAGTTGTGTTTTTGGCAATATTTGTGCTTGATTCTGACATATTTTGATATTTGATTCCCTCTACGGATGAACCTGCTTGCACTATGCTACATACCATGGCCACGCGGATTACCTTCAAGCCATTCTCTCTGCTATTCAGTCTAGCCCTGTTGCTGTTTCTTGGTAGGCTAAGAACTGACATCTTTGTTAGATAAGTAGATAAAGTTTGTCTTATTAATGGCTGATAAAATTGTTGTGTTGGGATTGGATTTTAGGGAATATGCAAGATTTATGAACATTAGAGATGGCAGAGAGGGACGCTGTTGCACTTGGCAGCTCGTCAAAGACAGTCTGAGTGTACTTATTGTGTTTTTCAGTCATTTTTCAGTTTATTTCTTCTAATGTACACCTAAGGAAGTCCTAAAAATTATGTTTATAAGTATGTCTTTCATTTTTTGCAAATTTCTTGAGCAGTGGTGACAAAATATTTTTAAATTTTCCAGGAGTATTGGGGCTATCTAATGAGTTTTTTTGGTCAATTTTTTAAGTTTCTTACTTCTAGCTTTTTCTTTTTGAATTCTTTAGTTCTGATCATAGTTTGACCTTCATTTTTCAAACTTTTGTAAGGAAATGATGTTGGACTTCTGGGAAAATGGGAGTATTACCTTCTGCTATCAGTTGATCTACCTGGACCTTTCAATCAGTTTGTGATCAATTTTCCCTTTTCCTTTATGAATTATAAAATATTACCTTAGAACTTTTTTTTTCCTAGTGACTCTTTTCTATTAAATATTTACTAAATGTTGCTCTAAAGCTGAAAAAAAAAGGACCAATGGAAGAGATGAAACTGCATTCATCCATATCGAAATCAATGTGAAGTATGCTAAGAATGTTTTTGTAGTTGAATGATTCATGACAAAGATTAATATTACCATGCCTTTTTGCCCTTTTTGTGTGAATTCATGCCTGGTTTATTTTAATCTGAATTTGAAAGATGAGGCTGCCACAGCTTTGGAACAACTATGAGAAGCATAATCTGAAACTACAGCTCTTAAGTTTAATGACAGAGAGAATAATATTGACCCAGGAAGAAATTATTTGTCAATTGCGACTAAAGTGAGATTTATTTCTAGATTTTTCTATGCGTAACTATATGCTGCATCTATTTTCTTGAAAGATGTTGTCCTGAAGAGATATTGGTTTTCTTGCCACTGGAGTTTAGCTGTACAGCTCGGTGGTAAACTTGCTATAATAATCTTTCAAGAAGATGAAATTAGTTGCATTCGCTACTGAAAATTAGTTTTCTCAGTAATGTTATCTTGAAGTTTTGGACATATTTCATTTTTTGTACTCTGATTTTAGGTTACGTTACAACTGAATCTTATGAATTTGGTCTCAACACTTTAGCCTTATATTTTCATAATGTTACAATCAAATCCAATATTTATCGCTCGTTAATATAAATGATGGATAACAGTCTACCAAAGGCTTGCAAGGAGTGTCAAAGTGACGTAAGTTTGTTTAGTCCAAAATTTCATGTCCTGTTCAAACACTTCAATTTGGTCTGAAAATTTGTATTATTAATTTTTAATTTATAAGTTGTGTCTCGCCTTCTGATGGGTAATATCATTAGAAAATTAATGTTTGTTCTATTTCTGAAGGTTGTGATATTGTTTGTTAATTGCTAATCCCTTCTTATGTATGACTTGATATTGAATGATCGCATGATATTATTATTTCCAGAAGCTGTTTATTCTCTCTGTACTGGTTGTTCTCATTCTGTAAATTGCTATAAAGGACATTTTTTCACACTCTTTTCTAAATATTTGTGAGGTTGAAGATGATTGGGTTAAGGTTTGTGCTAGTGTATATATTCTCTGGTTATTGTCTGCATTTGGTTCTTAGACATTCACCTTTTGACCAAGAAGCTGAAATTAGAAAATTAATGTTTGTTCTATTTCTGAAGGTTGTGATTGGGTTATATCATTAGAAAATTAATCAAACACTTTGGATGATATATATTTACTGAGTTGAGTTTCTTATGTGGTATATATACTTAATAGTTTCATTAACATGTTTTATATCATTTGGAACAGCATGACTCGTAAGAAGCAATGATTACAATTGCGTTGCAACTTATTGACTCTCCGTTGAATGAAAAACGTGATGATGTCTTACAATTAGCGGTGGGAGAATATAACACACAACAACAGCTAAATTCATTGCAAACACTAAGAGTGAAACTGATGAGTGGTAAATGTATCACTATTTCCCACTCATTTAACCTAATATTTTATATAGTTTCTTGAATTTTGTGAATATTTTGATGTGTTTTGTGTTATTTTGTAGATAAATAAAGTTTCAGGACATTCTGGATGTGATTTGGGGACAAAATAGTGAAAAATGACAACAAAGGGCAAAATGATCATTAGGCGCGTCGCGACGCCTAACATGCGTCGGCCTGTGCTAACTTGCGCCGCTTCATGCTAAAATGCGCCATGCCAAATGTCAAAATCTGAGAAGTCTGCTAACATACATCGGATGCTAACATGCGCCTACCACGTGTCAACATCAGAGAATATCTGCTAACGAGCGCCATGACACGTGTCATCATCCTATGGTGCCGACAATCGCCATCACCATGTGTCAGCCATGTGTCATCCACGTAGGCGTCCACATCAGCCACAAGTCAGTTTGCCACGTGTCAGCCACATCATCATCAGCCAATCATTGCGTGCCACATGTCGCAATCATATGGTGCCGACAATCCACATCGCCACGTGTCGCCATATCATTACCACGTCATTGCCACATTATCACCACATCATCGCCACATCAGCATAATCATTCAGCTCCCAGCCGTATTGCCACGTGTCAGCCGATCCGAAAAATGCCCTGTATTTGGTGCTGGAAAATACGGCGCGTCGCGACGCGCAAGGAGTGCCCGTCGCGACGCGGAAGGTTTATCGACCCCTATAAATTCAGCTCAAAATTTCAGTTTTAGATGTACTTTTCTCTCTGTAAATCTCTGAGTAAATAAGGAGTTTGTATCTAGTTTAGTTTAATTTCAGTTCTGTAATTAATTTTATTTACTTTTTGCAATAGTAATTTACTTTCTTTACTTTTTCAGTTTTTACTATTCACCAATGAGGAGGTAACTTCCCCCTGCTAGGGTAAATGGTAAAGCTTTTATTATTGCTATTTAGATTAATCTCCCTTAATTATAATATAATAAATACTTAAAATTTGACTTAATGAGGATACCGCTATATTGGCTGGTTGGTCATTGATATTAAATTGGTTTTAACCTGACTGAGCAAGGATACCGCTATATTGGTCGGTTGGTAATTAAATATTAATTTGACTTAATTAGGTTACCGCCTATATGGCTGGTTGGTAATATCTCACAAGTTAATATTGTTGGGGTTGGTGCTCAGATCGCCAATTCTCATTTGTATTTCCTTGAAAATACTTATGTAAAACGTTTTATTATGAATAATATAAGCAGTTTCTGTAATATAAAATATATATATATATATATATATATATATCTTTTAATATGGTAAAGTTGTAAAATACCTTAGGATGATTAGTCATGTTACTGTTGCAAAAGCGTCGCAACTAACATTGAGTTGTATCATGACGTTGCATTCTCAGACAGTTCATGGTCAATGTTTACACTACTTTGTCAGTAAAGTAAACCTGTTGAGACCAGTACATGTCGTATACTAGAATATATGATTCCAATGGTTTCTCAATGAACCATGAGTCTTGGAGACTCGTATAGACATGTAGGTGTTTATAGCGGATAAACACTGAACGACTCACCGAAGATTCTTAATGGATAGTACACCAACATCAATAAGAATCTTCTCGGGTTGAGTAGCATTTGTGATTCTTAGACTTGAGATACCACTGTGGGCATATGAGATATCTTCCACACTTAGATGGCAGTCACGTCACCGATCTATTTAGATCAGACCTCCGCTTGTTCGTTGGGTGTGGATAAATCCTCAGTGTGTCCTGTGTGTATCGAGATAGGATCCATCAGTTCTGTGTACAGAGCATAAGTAGTCCATATATGATTAGCAATAAGAAAAAAACAATGGGCCCGTGATACATTTTAGAAGTCAGTTCTAAATGTTCTTTTTGAGATTGCTAATAGAGACGTCGACGGGATAGTCCATATAGAGATTTGACGTTTACATCTATATCTCTGGGATATATCCGGATACCTGTGACGGAGGAATTATACATATGCCATGACTTCGACCTGTATGATTCATCGAGATTATCCGTGGTCGTCATAATTTACGGGTGGGTAAATTATGGACATGAAATTGGATTTCGTGACGGATATGCCTGAATCTAGAGAGTCTCACTAATTAAATATACTCGTAGAGTACTAAGGCAATATTTATAAATAATATTGATTATTTATAAGTCGTTTAAAGGTTAAAACGCAAAATAAATGTGAAGGGACCCAATAATCATTTCCTAATTTTTGTGTATTTGCATTTAATGTTAGATTTTTTGAATACACATTAATTAATTGTCAACTTGAGATATTTGACTAATATCATAAATATATATATGTATTTTATATTTAATGTAAATATAATACATATATTTAATATATTTATATTTAAATAATTATTTAATTGTTAAATGATTAAATTAATTAAAAATATAAATATCCTAAGTTGTGATATTTAATTAAATGGAAAGAGTTGCAATTGTTGACTTGCTTTATTTCATTAAAGGGTTGATGATTACAAATGCAAATTGACAAGTTGTTATTAAATGAAACAATTGAAAATATCTTGATATTGTTCTTTGTACCATTTTCGGCCAAGGCTAAAAATTGGAGGTATAGATTGTTTGTTTCATTTTTAGGGTTTCATAAGTTCAAATACATAAAAATAAACACAAAAGAGAGTTGAGAGCAAAGCTTGAAGGCTAAAGGGAAAAGACTTGAAAAAGCTTGTTTTTGTAAGTCTTTCTTTAATGTCTTCAACATGAAATATGTTTCTAACATGATTAGTTTCATTTTGATGTTTTGATGTTATCTATCTTCTTATAGTTTGTGTTTATTTGTTTGAGAACTTGGATGAAAGATTGATGCATGTAAGTGAGCTTAAACTTGTTTTAAAAGCTCACTTTTGATTCTTTAAAAATCAAAGTTGCCATTCTAGAGTTAGTAAGCCACTCCTTGGTGACCTAGAATTTTTCTAGAGTTATTTCAAAGTGGTGAGGCTTGTTTGGTGAAGTATTGAATGGATTAAAGTGTTGGATTTTAAAGATTTGATGAAATTGGACAATTTGATGAAATTGAAAAATTAGGGTTCATAACCTTCTCCAAATTTGAGGCTTTTCATATATGTGATGTATTATGGAGTGTATATGATGCATGTAAAGTTTTGTGTTGATTGGATTTGATCTTGGCATGTTTTGAACAGAGGGGACCAAATTGCAATTAATGTAAAGTTTTGGGAGGCTCACGGCATTTGCTCAAAAATTGGGGATTTGTGTGAAATCTGATTTGATGCATTAGATGTGTTGAAAAATATTTTAGAAATGATTTAGAATCATCCAAAATTGTATTTGACAACTTTTGGACTAAAATGATCATTTTACAAAGTTTTGAGGTAATTCGGTAATTACTAAGAAATTTGATATCTTGTGTAATTTTTCAGAATTTGATAATTGGATAATTAAATAAATAAGTTTATTTAATTGAATCGAGGAAAAATTTTGAAATCCAAAAATTTTGATTTTCCACTATTCTGTTGCGTTACCAGATTTCAGCCATAAAACCCCATCAAAATGGTATCAGAGCTAGTCTGATTCTGGCCACCCTAATATGATTATGCCTTTTAAATTCAATGTTTAATTTATTCTTTACTTGTTACTTGCATGTATTTATTTAATTTGATTAAATAAATTAAAAAGAATCTTTTGCGGAAAATCCCTAATTAATAAGGTTTAATGTTAATTATGTATTTGATGCATATTACATGGTCCGTCTTCTCAATACGGTTTATGAATATTTTTCTGTGACTACATCCGAGACCGTACCTCTGCTGTGAGGGTGTAGCCGATAGAAATTTATTTATACCGGATGTATATCAGATACTAGATAAATTCAAGCGAAAGCGGAATCCTGAACGTGCCCAAGCTGTCAGGCTTACGTAAGTAGCTTGAGTTTATCATTGACGAGTTTAACCTTGGTACGTCTTCTTGTGAACGTGCCCAAGCTGTCACAACGAGAAACGACCAGGACCGGGAACCCAGAAGTCACTATTGAGTGATTGACAAATGAGTTGTCTACCTGAATAGGCGAGACCGTGCCTCTGCTGTGAGCTGAAATATATTCACGGGATCCACCTTTCACTATTTGTGTTTAATTTAATTATTAAATCTTTGTATTCTGTTTGGGGATTACAGTATTGGATGATTTAGTGGGAGAGACATTTTTAGATTAAAAATTCATGATCTAGTTAATGCTTTTGATATTATATGAAACTGCTTTATTTAATATGCTAACCGTTTTTCATAATCTATATGATAGATTTGCGATGGCAGCACCATCTACTAATCAGTTTGCGCGTATGTTGGATGCGAACAAACTCAAAGGCGCCGAGAACTTCACCGATTGGGACTTCGATTTGAGGATCGTCCTCGATTCTGAGAAGTTGGGATATGTCCTTGAGGGTCCGATGCCCCTTGCTGTGGCAGAGGATGCTACACCGGAGGAACTCCAAGTTTTCCAAGCTTGGAACGATGATGATTTAAAAGTTAAATCATACATCCTAAGTTCACTGTCTCCATGACTCAAGAAATAATACTATGGCATGTTAGATGCGTATAGTATGATGTTGCGATTACGAGAATCGTTTGAGAACCAAGAACAAGTTGTTGTTTATAAGGTCGCAATGGAACTGTTCCATGCGCGATTGGACGAGGGGGAAGCTGTGAGCTCGCATGTTCTTCATATGATCGATTTGATCGATCAATTGAGGAAACATAATCTCCCTCTGAATGACATTCTCGGTAGGAGTGTCATTCTTGGTTCACTCCCAGCTTCATATCGCCAATTCGTGATGTACTTCAACATGAATGGGATTATCTGTACCTACCATGAGTTGCATAGGATGTTGCTCATGGCGGAAGAGGACCTCAAGAAGGGAGTACCGACTCGCCCTCCGAGACTTACTTCACTTTCTGCTTCTTCCCAGACTTGATCAAATGGAAAGAAGAAGAAAGGGAAGAAGAAGAAGGGTTTCAGTCCTCAACCACAGACAAAGATAGCAAAGCCCAAGAGGGCTTCTGAAGACAAATGTCATCACTGCAGCAAAGTTGGGCATTGGAAAAGGAACTATCCTGACTACATTGCCCAGCTGAGGAGGGAGAAAGCATCTAAATCAGGTACATTTATTTTTCCAGTTATTGATATATCTTTGGCTTGTGAAGCCATTACATCTAGCTGGATTTTAGATTTTGCTTGTCCTGTTCACATTTTCAATTCGTTGCAGGTGCTGAAGGAAAGTAGGAAACTGAAGCCTGGAGAGATGCAGTTGTGATTTGGGAGTGGAGACTCTCTGGATGCAGTTGCAGTGGGAGTATGCGAGATCCCTTTACCGAATGGGACACTTTTATTATATTACTGTTATTTTGTACCAGGATGTGTAGCTAATATTATATCTCTTTTTGTATTGGATACAGAAGGTTATCGTATTAATATTAAGAACTGTTCTTTGTATTTATATGATAAACGTAATATTCAGATCTTTTGTTGTCCAAACCAACATAGTCATTATACATTGCAAACTTTTAAAGATATTTTAAATACTGGAGTTAATAAACGTAGTTTACCTGTTATTAATAATACTGAACTTTGGCATATACGACTAGGTCATATAGGCGTTAAATGCCTTACCCAATTGGTTAGGAATGGTTTGATACCAGATCTCACCATTGAATCTTATCCAACTTGTGAATCGTGTATTCAGGGTAAGATGACCAAAGCCCCATTTTTTGGTGTTGGACACCGCACCACCAACTTACTGGAACTCGTACATTCTGATGTATATGGTCCACTAAGTCAAACTGCTCACAGTGGTTATTTGTACTTCGTTACCTTTACCGATGATCTGTCACGGTACGGTTATGTCTATTTGATGCGACATAAATCAGAAACCTTTGAAAAGTTCAAAGAGTTCCGAAATGAAGTAGAAAAACAAACTGGTCAATATATTAAATTCCTTCGATCTGATCGAGGCGGAGAATATATGAGTGGTGAGTTCATTGATTATATGAAGGAGAATGTGATTCTCGCTCAATATACTCCTCCAGGTACTCCACAGCACAATTGAGTGTCTGAGAGGAGAAATCAGACTTTATTGGATATGGTCCGATCGATGTTGAGTTTTACAGATTTTCCCTATTACTTATTGGGCTACTCTCTTTTAAGAGCTGCACATCTTTTGAATAAGATTCCTTCAAAAGCTGTTCCTATGACTCCTTATGAGATATGGACCGGTAGGAGACCAAATCTTAGTTATATTAAGGTTTGGGGTTGTCCTGCCTATGTCAGGGTGACTCAGCAAGATAAGCTTTCGCCTTAAGGGCAAAAGTTTAGGTTTGTTGGATATCCTTCGGAAATGAGGGGATATATGTTCTATGATACCGAACATCGAAATGTGTTCGCAGCTCGCTTCACAAGATTTCTAGAAGTAGAATTCTTGTCAGAAGGTGGTAATCATAGACATGTTGAACTTGATGAAGTCCAACCTGATAACAACGAACCAACGGAGGAACCTGAAGTTCAAATAGATGAATGACCTTCAACACACACTCTCATTAGGTCACAAAGGCAATCAAGACCTCCTAAACGCTTGTATTTGATACAAGAAAATAGTCTTGATGTTCTCTTAGTTGAAGAGACTGGTCATTTTACCTATAGAGAATCGATGTTGGACATCGACTCAGTGAAATGGCAAAGTGCCATGAAATCCGAGTTGGACTTAATGTATGAGAATCAAGTTTGGGACTTGGTTCCGCTTCTCGAAGGAATTGTTCCTATCGGTTGTAAATGAGTTTACAAGAGGAAGCGCGGGCCTGACGGTAAGGTTGAAACTTACAAGGCCTGACTGGTAGCAAAAGGTTACACGCAGCGACCTGCCGTCGACTACAATGAAACTTTTTCACCAGTAGCAATGCTTAAGTCTATTCGGATTTTGCTTTCTATAGCTGCGTATCATGACTACGAGATTTGGTAAATGGATGTCAAAACGGCTTTTCTAAATAGATTTCTTGATGAAGAAATCTATATGGAACAGCCGGAAGGTTTTGCGTCCAACGAAAACTCGGGTATAGTATGTAACCTTAAAAAGTCCATTTATGGACTTAAACAAGCTTCACGAAGTTGGAATCTTCGATTCGACGAGATTATTAGATCGTCTGGTTTTCTCAAGAATTCGGAAGAATAATGTGTGTATCAGAAGGCCAGTGGGAGCATGGTAGTATTTTTAGTCCTCTATGTTGACGACATCCTAATCATTGGGAATGATATAAGAATGTTACAAAGAGTCAAAGTATATCTCTATAAGAATTTCTCCATGAAGGACCTGGGAGAAGCTTCATATGTTTTAGGGATAAAAATCTATAGAGATAGACAAAGGAAGCTGATTGGGTTATCCCAATCAACGTACATAGATAAGATCTTGGAACGGTATAATTTTGGTAACTGTAAGACATCAAACATACCGTTCAGACATGGGATTTATCTTTCCAAAAAGATGAGTCCACAAACAGAAGATGAGAAGGTTAGAATGTCTAACCAACCTTATGCTTCGTGTTTGGGTAGCATAATGTATGCCATTTTATGTACTAGGCCTGATATCAGTTTCGTTGTCAGCGTAACTAGTAGATATCAGTCTAATCCAGGAAATGACCATTGGATGGCCATTAAACATATCCTGAAGTATCTTAAAGGTACTAAGGATAAGTTGATAATTTATGGAGGAAGTGAACTGCAAGTTAACGGGTATACGGATTTCGACTTCCAATCGGATCCTGATGATAGAAAGTCTACATCCAGATTCGTCTTACCCTTAACGGAGGTGCATTTTGCTGGAAGAGTTCCAAACATGGATCTACAGCAGATTCCACCACTGAGGCGGAATACATTGCGGCTTCTGAAGCTGTAAAGGAAGCTGTTTGGATTAGGAACTTTATCACAGAATTGGGAGTTGTCCCAAGTATCGAGAATACGATTCTGTTATACTATGATAATACTGGAGCCATTGCGCAAGCAAATGAACCGAGGGCGCATTAGAAGTCGAAGCATGTGGAACGCAAGTACCACATCATTCAAGAGATTATGTCTCAAGGGGATATTGTCGTGTGCAAGGTACCGAGTGAAGATAATGTAGCAGACCCGCTGACGAAGGCCATACCTCCGAAGTTGTTTGATAAACACGTGGAGTCGATGGGTATTAGATACAATCAATATTGGCACTAGAGCAAGTGAGAGTTTTTGTTGGGGTTGGTGCTCAGAGCGCCAATTCCCTTTTGTATTTCCTTGAAAATACTTATGTAAAACGTATTATGAATAATAGAAGCAGTTTCTGTAATATAATATAATATATATATATATATATATATATATATATATATATATATATATCTTTTAAGATGGTAAAGACGTAATAGACCTTAGGATGATTAGTCATGATACTGTTGCAAAAGCGTCACAACTGACATTGAGTTGTATCATGACGTTGTCATTCTCAGACAGTTCCTGATCAAGGTTTACACTACTTGGTCAGTAAAGTAAACCTGTTGAGATCGGTACATGTTGTATACTGGAATATATAATTCTAATGGTTTCTCAATGAACCATGAGTCTTGGAGACTCGTATAGACATGTAGGTGTTTATAGCGGATAAACACTGAACGACTCATTGAAGAGTCTTAATGGTCAATAAGAATCTTCTCGGGTTGAGTAGCATTTGTGATTCTTAGACTTGAGATACCACTATAGGCACATGAGACATCTTCCACACTTAGATGGCAGTCACGTCACCGATCTATTTAGATCAGACCTACGCCTATTCGTTGGGTGTGGATAGATCCTCAGGGTGTCCTGTATGTATCGAGATATGATCCGTCAGTTCTGTGTACAGAGCATAGGTAGTTCATATATGATTAGCAATCAGATAAAAACCATGGGCCCGTGGTACATTTTAGAAGTCAGTTCTAAATGTTCTTTTTGAGATTGCTAATAGAGACGTCGACGGATAGTCCCTATAGAGATTTGACGTTTACATCTATATCTTTGGGATATATCCGAATACTTGTGAAGGAGGAATTATACATATGCCATGACCTCGACCTGTATGATGCAGTGAGATTATCTGTGGTCGTCATAATTTACAGGTGGGTAAATTATGGACACGAAATTGGATTTCGTGATGGATATGCCTGAATCTAGAGAGTCTCACTAATGAAATATACTCGTAGAGCACTAGGGCAACATTTATAAATAATACTGATTATTTATAAGTCGTTTAAAGGTTAAACGCAAAATACATGTGAAGGGACCCAATAATCATTTCCTAATTTTTGTGTATTTACATTTAATGTTAGATTTTATCAAATACACATTAATTAATTATCAAATTGAGATATTTGACTAATATCATAAATAAATATATATATATATATATATAATATGTGTGTGTGTGTGTGTGTGTGTGTGTGGTGTGTGTGTATTTTATATTTAATGTAAATATAATACATATATTTAATATATTTATATTTAAATAATTATTTAATTATTTAATTGTTAAATGATTAAATTAATTAAAAATATAAATATCCTAAGTTGTGATAAATAATTAAATGGCATTAGTTGCAATTGTTGACTTGCTTTATTTCATTAAGAGTTGATGATTACAAATGCAAATTGACAAGTTGTTATTAAATGAAACAATTGAAAATATCTTGATATTTTTCTTTGTACCATTTTCGGCCAAGACTAAAAATTGGAGGTATAAATTGTTTGTTTCATTTTTAGGGTTTCATAAGTTCAAATACATAAAAATAAACACAAAAGAGAGTTGAGAGCAAAGCTTGAAGGCTAAAGGGAAAAGGCTTGAAAAAGCTTGTTTTTTTAAGTCTTTCTTTCATGTCTTCAACATGAAATATGTTTCTAACATGCTTAGCTTTATTTTGTGATGCTTTGATGTTCTTCCTTTTCTTATAGTTTGTGTTTATTTTTTTGAGAACTTGGATGAAAGATTGATGCATGTAAGTGAGCTTAAACTTGTTTTAAAAGCTTACTTTTGATTCTTTAAAAATCAAAGTTGTCATTCTAGAGTTAGTAAGCCACTCCTTGGTGACCTAGAATTATTTCAAAGTGGTGAGGCTTATTTGGTGAAGTATTGAATGGATTTAAGTGTTGGATTTTAAAGATTTGATGAAATTGGACAATTTGATGAAATTGAAAAATTAGGGTTCATAACCTTCTCTAAATTTGGGGCTTTTCATATATGTGATATATTATCGAGTGTATATGATGCATGTAAATTTTTATGTTGATTGGATTTGATCTTGGCATGTTTTGAACAAAAGAGACCAAATTGCAATTAATTGAAAGTTTTGGGAGGCTCACGACATTTGCTCAAAAATTGGGGATTTGAGTGAAATCTGATTTTGATGCATTAGATGTGTTGAAAACATTTTAGTAATGATTTAGAATCATCCAAAATTATATTTGACAACTTTTGGACTAAAATGATCATTTTACAAAGTTTTGGGGCAATTCGGTAATTACCAAGAAATTTGATCTCTTGTGTAATTTTTCAGAATTTGATAATTGGATAATTAAATAAATAAGTTTATTTAATTGATCCGAGGAAAAATTTTGAAATCGGAAAATTTTGATTTTCCGCTATTCCGATGCGTTACCGGATTTCCGCCATAAAACCCATCAAATATATTATATTAAGGGAGATATCTAAATTAGTAGTAATAAGGGTGGATCCTCTAGCCCTATCATTTTTCTTTTATTGTAATTTTCCTTATTTACTTTCCAGCATTTTACTTTATGTCTTTTATTTTATTTAAGTTTTTACTAGTTGTAAATATGTGTCGTAGCTAAGCCCATTATCTGGGGTTGTGATGAATTCCAATATTACCGGTTTATAAGGGGTTATTTTATAGTTTGGGTAATTTAAAGGTTTACTTATTAAGTCTTAAGTTTAATGCGTCTTGTTAACTGGCCACTAATAAGATTGATCTGGTAAATCTAAAATAAATTTGACAAAGAAATTTTAGGTTTTAGCCTTAGACTTAATAGCCCACTATCTTCCTTGAGGATAGATAACCCTTTAATATATATCCTTACAGGATAGACATATACCTGTCGGGCGGGGGTAACCACAATTGGAACTTAATCTTAATGAATCCAGGTAATTTGGTTGACATAGACACATGGTTCAATTGGGTTATACTGGGTATTTGCATCTGACCATCGACACATGCTTTTGCATAATTTCGTGTTCCAGGTTAGTAAACCGATATATTACACAAACATAAAATAACCACTTTATCTTTAATTAGATATTGTAAGAAATCACAACCCTGGGTAGTTTCTAAATATTGAATTTTCTCAAATCTACTTTCACACTATTTTTATTTACTTGTTTTAATTTTAAAAATCACCGTTCCAATCAATTTATTAATCTGATAGACACTAGTAATCATTTGGCCTCATAAAATTAATAGCTTAGATTTTAAGTCCTCGTGGGATCAATACTTTTTATACTACTTGAACGATACGTGCGCTCGCATTATACGCGTGTGATTACGCACCGGTTAGAAACCTCCGAATTTGACAGCTAGAATGGCAAATAACACTAAAAAGAAAGGTCGTTTACGGAGAAAGGATTGACATTTGCGTTAGTTATATGTTGCATTTTTAGTGTTATTTAGAGCACACTTTGTTGTGAGTCACAAACCCAGAAACCCTTATGTTTCTGCTGCCTTCTATTCTCTCGCATGCGCCCACAAACCCAGAAACCCTTATGTTTCTGCTGCCTTCTATTCTCTCACATGCGCCCTCATTCCCTTTCTGCCACTGCAAATCTCATCTCCCAATTTAATTTCTCTCCCAATTTCTTCTCTGATTTTGTAAGTTGGAAGTTTGGAAGTTGGAAATTTGTAAGTTTGGCTGTTTGCTTTGTAAGTTGAAGTAATATTTTTTAGACTTTGTAGTTTGTAGTTGGAACTTTTGTTCACTGAATGACTGAATTTGAATGATTGAATTTGAGAAATGTATTAGTAATTTTTAGTTTTATTCATTGAAATTTTATTGTACTAATTAAAAACTACAAAAACATGGAATAAAACTGTCAAACACACTAACACATAACAAAAATAGTGAAACAAAAGTAATGAAAAACGTATGCGCCCTAGAATAACATAAAAGGTGTTTTTAGATAAATTAATAACCCAACAAAAAAAAATAGAAAAAAGCCACTCAATATTTGTGCGCCCCAGCATAACTTATTGGGTGAAAAAATAAATTTCCATATTGTAAAAGTTGAGAATCAAACCTGTGACCACTTATAAATTAATCAAACACTTTGCCATTTCAACACCACACTTACTTTGTCAAAATTGTATCATTAAAACTATATATATTATATTGCACTGCATATTATGTTGACCTGACCCGCCCCCGCAGTTTTTTGACCCGACCCGTTCTGACCCGACCTGCGGGTGCTGAAACTTAGTAATTGTATAGATATTCGAACCAATGGACTTGTCACAATTGATCAAAATTAACGCTGCCTCACAAGCTATCTCTTCACGAACCCATTAAAGTACATTCTTTGTATAAACCTCGGAAGAATATTTTTCGATGCTATGCAGATGTATAAATTTAGTAGTTCTCAACATTTTAAATAAATATTAACTAAAAAAAAATCATCTTCATGCTCATTAATTGCCGTAATGAATAAAAATCATTAGCGAAAATAAAAAATATAAAACTCATCTACATGCTCATTAACATATGTAATTAACGTAAATTTTAAGTAGATATCAAGATTATTAACTTGTGCTCATTCAAAAAAATGTTCATCTTATGTAACTAATAAAAAGTCATTTTCATGCTCATTAGCCTTTATATTAAAAAAAAAAAATTATGAAAAAACTTTAAAAATTGTACTTCATGCTCATTAACTTTAGTAGTGTGGATGCTGGATTTCGGCCGAGGTCCACAATCAGAATTTGTAGGTTGGGGGCATCAGCGATCCTGCAAGACAAAGGTAGAGTGAGCGGGAGCAGACTCCCCACCGGTGTGGTGGGTGCCGGGGGCACTCCGACGCTCAAGTCAGTAGTATGAAATGAGCAGTAAATGTATAAACTGTGAAAGCAAAGCTTACTATTACCATGACCTTCTTTGGGTGGTCGTGAGGGCGGAATGAAGTGTTTAAGAAATGTGAAGCTCTGAGAGCTTGTGTCAGAGAGCAGAAGCTGTAAGAGAGAAGTCAGGCTTGCTCTCCTCCTCGTTTCTCGAATTGTGTTGTAATTTATAGATGAAGATGGATGACTTTTGCAGCTGGCATAAGTCCATTATATGCTAAGATATATTTATTTAATGATCAGAAGTGGAGTAGGATAATCATGTTTAGGGAAAGTGGGAATCGGTTGGTAAAGGTTTGGCTTTATGCGTGAATCAAGTGGAATAAGGTTTTTATTGGGCTTTCTCTTGGGCTTTCATCTATGTCTATGGGCTTAGTCTTTATTTTCGGGCTTTGTATACTATTTGGGTTTTAAGGTAAAAGACGGTTTTACCCTTGGACCAAATTTGGCCCATACAGTTTGTCTCTTACTCTCTAAGTCAAAGAATTTTTGTTTTAGAGAGTATATTTATCCGTGTCGTATGTGAAAAAAGAGCGTAAGAGTGTATTACCTTCTGCCAAATGTCGTACCAAAATATATACAAAAACGTGGGTTTCTGTTTGCATGCATCTGAGGAAGTTTTTTTAGCTTCTTGATTTATCTAGGGTCATGGAGTACGTGTCTTTGACCGAACTGAAATAGAGTTTCAGGAGTTCATGAGTCCAGGGGAATGTTCCTTGTCGACTGAACCAAACAGTAGTTCAGGAGTATGCTTTGACTCGACATGAGTCCAGGGGAATGTCCCTTGTCGACTGAACCAAACGGTGGTTCAGGAGTTTACTTGACTCGACATGAGTCCAGGGGAATGTCCCTTGTCGACTGAACCAAACGGTGGTTCAGGAGTTTACTTGACTCGTCATGAGTCCAGGGGAATGTCCCTTGTCGACTGAACCATACGGTGGTTCAGGAGTTTACTTGACTCGACATGAGTCCAGGGGAATGTCCCTTGTCGACTGAACCAAACGGTGGTTCAGGAGTTTACTTGACTCGACATGAGTCCAGGGGAATGTCCCTTGTCGACTGAACCAAACGGTGGTTCAGGAGTTTACTTGACTCGACATGAGTCCAGGGGAATGTCCCTTGTCGACTGAACCATACGGTGGTTCAGGAGTTTACTTGACTCGACATGAGTCCAGGGGAATGTCCCTTGTCGACTGAACCATACGGTGGTTCAGGAGTTTACTTGACTCGACATGAGTCTAGGGGAATGTCCCTTGTCGACTGAACCAAACGGTGGTTCAGGAGTTTACTTGACTCGACATGAGTCTAGGGGAATGTCCCTTGTCGACTGAACCATACGGTGGTTCAGGAGTTTACCTGACTCGACATGAGTCCAGGGGAATGTCCCTTGTCGACTGAACCATACGGTGGTTCAGGAGTTTACTTGACTCGACATGAGTCCAGGGGAATGTCCCTTGTCGACTGAACCATACGGTGGTTCAGGAGTTTACTTGACTCGACATGAGTCCAGGGGAATGTCCCTTGTCGACTGAACCATAAGACGAAGGTCAGGATAATCTCCATACTACTGGCCAAGGACCAGATGAGTCTTCAAATTTTTATAGACCAGATGAAGGTCATATGTTGACTCTACATGAGCCATGTGGGATGTCCCCAGTCGACTGAACCATAAGACGAAGGTCAGGATAATCTCCATACTACTGGCCAAGGACCAGAGGAGTCTTCAAATTTTTATAGACCAGATGAAGGTCATATGTTGACTCTTTATGAGCCATGGGTGATCTTTACTCTACTAGACCTGAAGAAGGTCCATGGAGCTATGGTCGAATGAACCTGATGAAGGTCCATGTGAATCTTCATTCTATATGACCTGATGAAGGTCAGGAGACTACGGTCGAATGAACATGTAGTATGGACTTGATGACTGTATATCAAGGTCATCACTTACTATACTAGACCTGAAGAAGGTCTATGTTGCTACAATGGAATGAAATTGATGAAAGTCATCACTCCTCACTATTCTATGAGACTACTGTCGACTGGACTTGTCGAGTGGACTTGATGGAAGTCCAATGAGCTATGGTCGAATGAACCTGATGAAGGTCTATGTGAATTTCCATTCTACCTCTCCATGAGACTACGGTTGAATGAACATGTAGTATGGACTTGATGACTGTATATCAAGGTCATCACTTACTATACTAGACCTGAAGAAGGTCTATGATGCTACAATGGAATGAAATTGATGAAAGTCACCACTCCTCACTATTCTATGAGACTACTGTCGACTGGACTTGTCGAGTGGACTTGATGGAAGTCCAATGAGCTATGGTCGAATGAACCTGATGAAGGTCCATGTGAATTTCCATTCTACCTCTCCATGAGACTACGGTTGAATGAACATGTAGTATGGACTTGATGACTGTATATCAAGGTCATCACTTACTATACTAGACCTGAAGAAGGTCTATGATGCTACAATGGAATAAAATTGATGAAAGTCATCACTCCTCACTCTTCTATGAGACTACTGTCGACTGGACTTGTCGAGTGGACTTGATGGAAGTCCAATAAGCTATGGTCGAATGAACCTGATGAAGGTCCATGTGAATCTTCATTCTACCTGACCTGATGAAGGTCAGGAGACTACGGTCGAATGAACCTGATGAAGGTTCATTAGGCTATGGTCGAATGAACTTTGATGAAAGACATTACTCATCACTCTTCTATGAGACTACTGTCGACTGGACTATCAAATAGACCTGATGAAGGTCCATTAGGCACCGTCGAATGAACCTAATGAGTATCTATGAGAATCTTCATACTATAAGACTTGATGAAGGTCACGAGACTACTGTCGAATGGACATGTCGCATGGAGTTGATGAAGGTCCAAAAGAATCTTCATACTACCTAACCTGATAATGGTTGGTTGACTGAACCTGATAGAGGTTCAAGAGAATCTTCATTCTACCTGACCTAATAAAGGTCAGGAGACTACGGTCGAATGATCCTGATGAAGGTTCATGGGGCTTTTCCAATACTTTCTAGAGTTTATGGAAATCCATCCATGTAGTCTAAAGTGGATGATAATCTCCATACGTAGTGTGGAGATGATTATCCTCATATGTAGTATGGAAGAGATGGATACCTATCAAGGTCATTACAAATTATACAAGACCTAACTAAGGTCAATGATACTACAATAGAATTAACTTTGATGAAAGTCATATAAAATTTACATACTACCTAAAGGTTGGTCGAGTGGACCTAAAGGAGATCCAAGGGGGTTCTTCATTCTACTAGCATGATAGAAGATTCTCTATGTAGTCTGAAATTGACAATATTAAATTAACGTAGTATGAAGATGATGACTAACCTTTGACTTAGTCTGAATGAGTTGATAATCATTCCAAGTAGTCTATGAGAGATGGGAGTTTTTCCATGTAGCCTGAAGTTGATAACCATTCGCCTTGTCGTATGAATAATATTTCAATTTTGCATTTTTGTTCCTTTAGTTTTATATTCATTCTACAAAAGTGATATTCAGTCCACTGAGCAAGAAATCGACTGGCGTGTATTGGCTTTGCAATTGTCGAATAGCTGTTACACATGAAGTGGAGGCCTTTAATGTGAATTTTTATAAATGCTCCTTGCTTGTGGGACCCATGATGGCGCATGGATTTCTTGGATTATTGATCAACTTGCTCGTAAGGCTCCTTCTTTGGTTCGACATATTAATTACGTATTGACTGTCGCGTTGTATACTTGCTCATGTCGAGTGATGGTTGCACATGGTGTAGAGGCTTTTTACTTTTTGCAGTTATGTGTGGTTTGTTTCAGCGTGGGCTGATGCTCAAGTAGATGTGGGCTGATTGTGACTTAAATAATTGGGATTGCTTCATGTTAAGGCTTATGGGCCTTACTGGATTATATGTCGGTGGCTGTTTGCTTCTTGCGTGATTGGAGAGCTTGCTTCAAATTGCGCATGTGGCTAATGGATTAATAATTTTGGTTTATGCATTAGGCCTGGTTCAACGTGTGGGATGATGGATTTAGTTGTGCTGCGTGTTGGGCTCGACAAATACTCCATTTGATTTCAACGTGCTGGGTTGAAAAAATTCTCGGCCTGGTTTGAGCATGTTGCGCGTGTGGGCTGTTGGTTATGATTAGGCTTGCTTTTGTGATAATGGCCTCCTTTTGGAAGCTAGTCCATGACTTTTGTATATGGCTCTTGGGTGCATATATGCTTGTTCACGTGGCTAAAGTATATAATATAATGCTATATTTTGTTATTTTTATAATAAGTATTGTATGCTTTTGTTGAGCTTTGTCGAGTGGTAGTGTGGGGATATGTTTGTAACAAGAATAATACCTTGTTGAATGGGATTGGCTTATCTCTGTGTATATCACCTATAATTTTTTATCTAAAGAATTGATGAGTTCTCACCATAAATCAAGTCAGTGACTCAATTCTTATGTCTGGAAAATTGATGACTTCTCAAGATCTTTGGTGATTCAGTGAATGTTCGTCTGATGGAGAATTATCTCTTTCAAGAGATTGGATTGAATAGCAGGGTCGCATCCTCACACCTTTGGGAGGTTGGAGAAGTTTGTTGAATTAAGATTGAAGCTCCTTATAGTTAGATTTTCATCTTCCCATGTTCTTATAGAGCGGTTAATTGTGCGGCCATGTGATCTTGAATTTGGTTGTTGTTTGAAGCCATGAATAGTTGTGTTTTAGGAATCGTAGGCTGAGATAACTTTGTCTGCTATGAATCGCTAAGGCCCCACGGGGCGCCAAATTGTGGATGCTGGATTTCGGCCGAGGTCCACAATCAGAATTTGTAGGTTGGGGGCATCAGCGATCCTGCAAGACAAGGTAGAGTGAGCGGGAGCAGACTCCCCACCGGTGTGGTGGGTGCCGGGGGCACTCCGACGCTCAAGTCAGTAGTATGAAATGAGCAGTAAATGTATAAACTGTGAAAGCAAAGCTTACTATTACCATGACCTTCTTTGGGTGGTCGTGAGGGCGGAATGAAGTGTTTAAGAAATGTGAAGCTCTGAGAGCTTGTGTGAGAGAGCAGAAGCTGTAAGAGAGAAGTCAGGCTTGCTCTCCTCCTCGTTTCTCGAATTGTGTTGTAATTTATAGATGAAGATGGATGACTTTTGCAGCTGGCATAAGTCCATTATATGCTAAGATATATTTATTTAATGATCAGAAGTGGAGTAGGATAATCATGTTTAGGGAAAGTGGGAATCGGTTGGTAAAGGTTTGGCTTTATGCGTGAATCAAGTGGAATAAGGTTTTTATTGGGATTTCTCTTGGGCTTTCATCTATGTCTATGGGCTTAGTCTTTATTTTCGGGCTTTGTATACTATTTGGGTTTTAAGGTAAAAGACGGTTTTACCCTTGGACCAAATTTGGCCCATACAAGTAGTTATCCTAAAAACTATGAATTATAACCAAATTTACTATTTTAGATATCTATTAAAAGAGTAAATAATTGATTAATTTTTCAAATTGTGTCATATTTCTTTTTTTTAAACATTTTTTTATTATTTCGGTCAGTTGCGGATATCCGAATTTTTCAATCGGTTTCAGATATGGATACCATCTATTAAATTTTTCGATTTGAGATATTGTATTTGATTTCGATTTCGTCCAAAATGATCGGATATCCAACCGTTGACTTACCTAATTCTAAGTAAATATCAACATTAAGAAATCTCTCCTCATGTTCATTAATTGCCGTAGTGAATAACAAATATAAGCGGAAACAATAAGTGTAAAACCCATCTAGATGCTCATTGACATATGTAATTAACGAAAATTATAAGTAGATATCAACATTATAAACTTGTGGTCATTCAATTGTTATGTTTCATCTTTTTACATTCACTTATAACCATTAAACACGAAATCGAGATCGAAATCAAAGCATTAAACATGTTATTGAATAAAAAATTAATAGTTAGATATAACCAATACATGCAACTTGACACCATTGATATGTAATTTCACCATTAAGATGCAACTTTCAACCATAAAACATGCTGCAAATTTTTTATGCTTGAAATATAAAAATTAAATAATGACCATGAAACATGCAACAAACACCATTCAATATGCAACCAATATCAAACGTTTAACAATAAATATCTAAAATTTCGAATATCGAATCTTTAACAATGAACATGCAACTGAAACCATTAGACTTGAAAATTTTAACAATAACATGCAATTGTATCTGTCTCGAAAACCACACATGTAAATATGACCATTGAATATGCAATAAATACCATTAGACATGCAATTTCATACAATAAACATGAAATATTTTATAATATGAAACATTTACCATTAGGCTTGCAACGCCAACCATTAGACTTGAAATTTTTAGCAATAACATGCAATTGAATCTGCCTCGAAAACCGCACATGTAACTATGATCATTGAATATGCAACTTCTACCATTAGATTTGCAACTTTCACCAATAAATGTATAATATTTCTAATATGAAATCTTTAACAATGAACATGCAACATGAAACCATTGGACTTAAAATTTTAGCAATAACATGCAATTGCATCTGCCTCGAAAACCGCATATGTAATGTAACTATGATCATTGACCATGCAACTTCTACCATTAGACTTGCAACTTTCACCGATAAATGTGTAATATTTCTAATATGAAACCCTTAACAATGAACATGCAACTTATAATCATTAGCTTGAAATTTTTAGCAAAAACATGCAATAAATTTTTTATATTATTTTATTTTTATCAATATTTTATAAAAAAATTATAAAAAATAATTTTTATAATTTTTTTTTTGTAATAACTGATTGCAACCAGTTATTCTATTTTTTTTACCTTTATTTATGCTGACGTCCCCTGGATATTTGATACCCAGGGGTATGTTAGCAATGCCCGTAATATTACATACAACTATTTGTAAATTCAAAATAAAATAAACTATACCCCATGTCGTGCACGGGTTGGTTTTTTAAAACGTTTTGCATTAATGTCCTATGTTTGATGCTGTATCCAACAAGGTTGCGAGGTGATGAAAAAGAAGACCAAAATGGAGAAATTATACTTTGAATTGATTTTGATATATATATATATGAGGCTTTAAATTGAATTGACTTATCATTGTGAAGCCATTTAATCAAGAAATTCGGCTGCATGTCATTGCTTTTGTCATATGAAAAATGCCGTCTTTAATCCCCCCTGGATTTTGAAGACCCTTTTGATGTACTCAATACACACTCTAAGATTTAAATAGAAATTGTCCTGAATAGTCGATATAAGTGATTGATATAGTTTTAAAATTATGATATTTAAATTTAATAAAATTTCAACTTTTAATTTATAATATGATTTATACATATTTTTTATTTTCTATTAATAAGAACCTCATTTAAGACAATTTAAAATTTAAGATAATTGAAGATCGTCCTTTGAAATTAAACTAAGAGGGTGACTCCATTTTAAGTGGGATAAATTCTCTGGACATGAGCTTAAACCTTCAAAGAGAATAAAGATAAGATGATATGAGCCTGGATAGATAAAAGAAAACCCCTTGAGATGTAATCTTGAGCAAGTTGACATGAAATATTGAAATTAATTCAATTTTGCTTTGGAGCATGGATTTACCATATGAATTTCATTTTTCACTCCTTTTTACCATGATTTTTGTGTGTCCAATTGATAAATCCAAAAGCCACCACCAACAACCATCACTAGTTTTTCTTTTTTCTTTTTTCTTTTTTCTTTTTTTTAAATCTAATCCAATAGAATTTAAGAGCTTCGACATGGAATGATATCCGACAGCGACAAGTGACCTTTTTTAATTGGCAAAGGATATATACCAATATTCTCCAACTCATTTTATTTTATTTGATTCAGTGTTGATTTTTTTACAATTTGTAAATAAAAGAACCATTAAAAAATCAAGGAACTACAAGGAGATGTATCAAAACTGTTGTATATATTGAGCTAGCTACTGCATTTGTAACATTAAATATAAGCAGGGTGATAAGAGGGTCCCATAAAGAAAAGAACAAATTTAGTCATTGGATTACGTTACCTAACAAACTATTTGATGAAGGTGATGATGAACTTTGTTCACTAGACCATGGATCTTGAACCGAAACAGGGGAATTATCTTCCAATCGACTCATCCTGATTTGCTCCAATTCAGCTGCCACTTCCATCATTGAAGGCCTCATGTCTCTGTGAAATGCAAGGCATCTAAATGCCAACTCAGCCACCTTGTGCACTGAACAAAGTGTCCAAGCATCGCTATGAGGCTCTATAAGTGGATCTATAATCTCATCTAAACATCCCTTGCTAATCCTGTCAGAAGCTAATGCAGCTAAATTCACTTCATTCGGCAGCCTGGAAAAGTCCACTACTTTCAATGCTGTTATGATCTCTACAAGCACTACTCCAAAGCTGTACACGTCACTTTTGTCCGAAAGATGAAAGTTCTGGTGATATTGTGGATCAAGGTATCCTGGAGTCCCTTGTGGCGCCGTTGATATGTGGGATATTTCTGTCATACCAAGTCTTGAGAGACCAAAATCAGCAACTTTGGACTTGAAATTGTAATCCAAGAGTATGTTGCTAGACTTGATGTCTCTGTGGTATATTGGAGGGTTGATGGTAGAGTGGAGATAGGCTATTGCTTGTGCTGTTTCTGCGGCAATGGTTAGGCGAATTGGCCAGGGAAGTCCATGACCTCTCTCTCTTTGCAAATGCTGGCACAATGTTCCATTGGGCATGAACTCATAGACAAGAATCTGTTGACCATGTTCTATGGAGCAACCTAAGAGGCGGACTAAATTCGGATGGCTCACAGATGAAATGAGCTTGATCTCATTCATGACTTGGTGAATGCTGTCAGTGTATTTGATTCTTTTGATTGCAACCCACAAATCATTGTGGAGCTTCCCTGCATAAACTGTACCAAAGGCCCCAGTTCCAAGCCTTTGATTCTCCGAGAACCCACTTGTGGCTTTTTCAATTTCTCTGTAAGGATATATAGGAATGCTGATTCCTTTAGCCTCTTTAAGGCAGAGTTTTGTGCTTTTTATGACCCTAGAATTGGAACGCCTTTGCATCATACAACACACTAGACACACACTTACAATCAAAGCTGCTCCAACAGTGCTGCCTGACAAATTATCAGATTTAGTGTCATTTGAGATATTCGCTCTGATATCATATTAAAGAAATTATTTGACCCAAAAATTTAAGACCTTCGATAAGAATTCAACATATTAAAAACAAGTTTTGACAGTAAGTAGGGGGAAAAATTATCTTGTCTTAAGAATTACCTCCAATTATAAGAACAGTAATTCTAGCTTTTCCTCCGCACTCGCCGGATATGTACTTTGCAACATTGCAAGAGGCTGTTCATAAAACAAAAATCAAAGGAAACTTTTCAGCATGTACACAAATAAAACTAGATGATATTATTAAATAACACCGTAAATAAATTAATTATTTATATCATTTCTCTTGATTAACAAAATTATTTTTATCATTTCCCTAAATAAACAAGATAACTACTTGGAACTCGGAAAAGCCACCTAATCTTGATTCAGTAAAATCTTGCGTTGAGAAATGCCTGATCAAGCCTATGGCTACACAAGCAAAAGCCTATCTTCTCATATTTAGTTCCAAAGTTTGACAAAAGGAACTTTCTCATGCCAACTATGAAATTGAGAATTTGAGACCATAATTCATCAATTGATCATGCGCTTTCTCTTTTAATTAAAGAGATGTGGATTTGTCTATAATTCTTGGTCCATAAGTTAGCCTTATAACTCAAGAAGATGGTTTAAACATGGGTTTATTTAATTTCCTCCTAAAATAAATAATTCAGTAGGGTCTCTTACATGTAGTAGGTAAAACTACCTACAGTAGTTGATACTTATTGCTTGCTAGTAGAAGAGAAAGGGATTGAAAAGATCAGGCCATTAATTTTCTCCATAAACATAATTATAGGCCCTAGCCAGGGGATAATCGATTAGATTCATTTTGACTTCTTATGATTAACTATCACTCAACTTTGAGCATATCATGGAGTTTTGAGGGCCCCAAGCGCACATTTTTCAGGTCCGAATGGGGCCGCTGCTTTTGCTTGTTGCCCGAGAATATCACTGCAGCATGCCCATTTCTTTGTGTATTAGAATAATGACTGTGACATACCAAGTTGCTTTAGAAGATTGTTTAGGATGTGATCATAAGAGATGTCCTCTCTTAACTAGTAAGAGGTTATTGGATTAGGATTTCAGAGTTGGATCACCTTAGTAATCAGAACAATCAAAATCTAGAGTACCAACAGTCAAAGAAGACAATATCTTAATAGGAGAACGAGTCGTGGCAATGACTATTGGTCAAATCTCACTACAAATAACAAATTTTGCTTAAAGAAAATGAACTTAAATCAAGTGCTTTTATTGTGTCATTTCCATAACTTTTCTGGAGACTACTTTCAGAGAGCTAATTCTAGAAAATGAACTTAAAAACAAAATTGAATTGTTTGAAACCATATCTAGCAATTCTGATAATTTCCTTTTACCTTGCAAGTTGATGTAAGCTAATTAAGTTTTGACCAACATAGGACCGCATATGAGTGGGTTGTTCATGTCTATGTCGAAGCCCAAGCCCAAACCCAAATTCAAACTCAAACCCAATTTCATAATTTAACAATTCTTAAAATAAATAAAAATACTAATGAAATCGAAAATATGGACTCTAAAATAAAATACTGCCTCTGCCAATTAACAAATGAATGAATAAAATCCTGAGAATTAAACAAGAAATAACTGACCTTTACGGCAGCCTGAGCCGGCAAGATATCCATCCCCATCAAACCCTTGGTTGCATCGGCACCGAAATCCTGACCCTCCATCAGGCGTTGTAACCGGAGTACAATTAGCATTCTCAGAACAACTACACGATCCTTTAAGCCACCATCCCACTTCAACCACCTTAATATCTAACGACACTGCTGAAATATTAGACGACGCCGCCGCAGAATTATTATTAAACAAAGTCTCCGATGATATAGACGACAAGAGATACTTGCACTGCTGTCTGGTCACGTTTTGATAATCAACAAAATCACGTTTTTTATCCTCTGAATAGCAGCTTATACCGCCGCCGCTGGTAGTATTGCTGTTGGAGTCGCATTTAAGAGAATCAAACTGAGTCCTGACATCAATTGAAGGGACTTTGCATGTGGTAGCCTTTGAGGGATTACAGTTGCTTAATAGGATCCCGTTTCTTGATGTTGGGGCATAGTTTTGGGTAAAGAGATGGTGAAGGGTAACGATTGAACGGTTACAAATGGGTTCGATGATGAGCTTAATGTGATCAGCGTTCATGGTTTGGATTGGAAACTCTCCGATTGAAATTTGACCATTTGATGAGCTGCAATTCAGACGAATATGGCAACCAGAGGAAAATCCAAATGGATAAGTAACATGGGTGGTGCCGCATGATCTGTTACATCTATAAGCTGTGATTGATGGAGATATCAAGATTGGTATGAAGAAGAAGAGAATTTGTATGTTTAGAGTCATGTTTTAGTAATTTGTCAAGTGAAATTGTTCAGAGCAACGAAGGAAGAAAGAATTTAACTCGCCTTGAAGAAGGGTTTAACTTTCTGGACGTCGTGAAGGAAAGATAAGGATGAATTGATATATGGAAAAGGGATACTTGACAAACTATTTTTGGATGCTTAAAATTTTGGGTTTCGATGTCTTTAGTAGTGTCAGGACAAGCAAGTCAATGGTCTAACAACTTTTGAATGTAGTCTTTGATTTGGGAAATTCTGGAAATGTCCCTAATATTTTAGGAAACTTTCCTTCCAAGCCGGCTTTTATGAATTCATCACATGTATCCCTGATTTATAGAGATTTCAAAAATTTTGAATCCTGATCAAGATTCAGGACGAAAAATTATCCCAAGTAAAATTATCCCAAGTAAAAAATTAGGCCAGTATTCGAAATGAAAAATTATCATGAATCCCGAATTTTAACCTAAAAATCCCGAAATTCGATTAGAATTCAGAATTTCGAATCATTAGTTTTGAGATTTAGAATGATTTTTCATCCAATTCAAAAAATTACTCTAGATACAAGACGATTTTTCATTCCGAATCATAATCAAGATGGGACAAGACGTCCTGATTGACATCCCTACTAATGTACATGAATGATAAAAAGTTAGGAATCTTGATCGGAATTCGGGATATAATATCGTTTGGTATGATATTTGAGATGATTTTTTTTTCTCTCGAATAAAATATCGGGTTGGGATTCATGATTATTTTGTGGCTAGAATACTGAATTTTTGCCTAAAAATCTCAACTCTCGAATAATCAAGTCGGAATTTTGGGATGATTTTTCGTCCCGAATCTATAATCCAGATGAATTGAAATTGATAAATCTTAGAAAGTCTCCAACCGATTGCCATCTTTAATATTTTTCAAAACATCATTGATTTGCACTACAAGAAATGTTACTTTTAGCGTTAAAAGTTTAACGTCGAAAAAGAATTCGACACTAGAGATAACTTTTTGCGTCGAAAATCAATATTCGACGCTAAATGATTAGTTATTTTACATCAAAAATTATTTCAACGTAAATAATATATCTTTAGTGTCAAAATAAATATTTATTTCGATGCAAAATGTTTGACATTAAGCGTCAAAATTTATTTCGACGCTAAACTTTACTCTTTTTCGTCGAAAATAATATATCCACGTTAAAAGTCATACATTTAGCGTCGAAATTTTTTTCGACACTAAATGATTCTTACAACCCCTGAAGCACTGACAATCTCATTACCATTTAGCGTCGAAAATATTATTCGACACTAAAAGTTTAATATTTAGCGTCGAAAATTTCTATTTTGACGCTAAAGGGTTGTTATAAGCCCAAAACCATCGACAATCATATTCTTCTTTCTCCTATACTCTTTATCTTCTCTTCAATTTTTTCTCAAAATTTTCCTACAAATCATCAAACAAAACTCTATTTTTTCACAAGGTAACTTTTATTCTCTCTTTTATTAAATCATAACTCTTTATTTTTCTTTATATTTGAATCACTCTCACTTAATTTAAGTTTAATCTCTCTCAAAAATACGTTTCTTGGAGAAAGATCTTGTGGGAGACGAAAATCAACCAGCTATTCCTCACGCTACTTGTGAGTAAACTGATAAAATTGAGCTTTCTTTATTTTCCATTTTCTTTAAACTAATTTCTAATTGGTTGCTATTCCTGCAGGAATGGTTCGACGTGAACCTGAACAAACCCAACGTCCTAAAGTATCTCGATGTAATACTTGTGGAATATTTAACTTGAAAATTTTTCTTTGGGGATATTTTTTTTAGCTAAGTGTAGGCACTGCATTTTTGCATATAAGTCCCGATGATGAGTCACACATTGAGACACTACCTCTTTAAATTATGGAAATCGCGAGAAACGTGTTGGATTCTCTAAGGTCCAAGGATCATTATCAAGCAATGAAAACAAGTGAATACACAAAGGAGAATGGCGGAATCATACTCACAATGATCAGATTGGATGCTACGAAGAACAAAATATTTTTCTGCTCCCTCCAAGTGCATTCGGCCGTGGCAGATTTTTGATCTTCATTTTCGGCCATGGATGGGTGAATCAAGCTCCAAGCTTTCTTGTTTAATCATTACATGCACACAGGTGGGTTTCTCTATCACCTACGGATGACTCCGGAGTGTGCTAGCACCAAGATTTTGCAACAAAATCACTCATTTTTCCTTATTGCTTCTCTCGGTTTTGAACCAGAAATGGAGAAGGCAGCAGCCCCTTTTGGGCGTGAATGAGGAAGAATAGAGGTGAGAGAGAGAGCTAATGTTTTGTTAGATGGATTGCGTATCTAATACACAATTGAATTATTAAATTCAATTACCAAAAGTCAAGCCATCAAAAGCTTTAACCACTCCCATCAACTTACATCAAGTCAATCAAGTTGTCAAGTCACATCACTCAAAGTGACTAATGATTTGACGCTTGATGCGACTATGATTTGACGTTTGATTTGACTTGCGTGCCGCACTCGAATTCGAAATGCGAATGCACTCGCAAACAATCTCGGGCTCGGGTTCGCTAATTCCAAATTAACGAATTTCCGTTGCGACGTAATTAAATGATTATGCCTAGCGAAAACACTATTCACGGAATTAATTCGTTCGCCCGAATTAAAATCTAATTTTAATTTCGCGTCGAAATCCAATTTCGTTTAATATATCGAATATATTAATTTTTTATCGATTAATTCCAAATTAATCGTTATCTCTCTTTTAATTAATATTTTATCCCAGATAAAATATCTCCACAATTAATCCCAGATTAATTTTCTCTCTCTTCTAATTAATCCCAGATTAATTAAAGTGCGAGTCATACGTCATCGGTGAATCTTCGGGAAGCGACCCATGAGATCCCCGGATATGTTGGCAGTAAATTCAGTCGTCGGACTATCCGAACACGTAAGTACCTCGTACTACGCTTATACCGATTTACAAGACAAGGTTGGCTTCTAGCAAAGCGCCATGTCTACCCAATTCTCCAGAAATATCCTTATAGGAATATAGTGATCTATATCATGCGTAGTATACGTAGTATTATGTATGTCGATCAGTATCGGATGATCACGTGCTAGGCCTGGGGCTGGAATTGTGTCTCCCCCGTACGAAGCACATGTCGGATGTCTGGTAACTAGTCTCTATAATCGGATAAACCTGACCTTGTCATTTTATCCCGATAGCTGCAGCATTTAAGAGAACCAGTCTCGTATCCTACGTGACCATCATCTCCACTATGACTGGAGTGATACTTCCGTCTTGACATCACACCCAACACACTACGATTTTCGATATACCCAGAAGAGGCGTACACAGAAACCGGTTAAAGCCCCGGACGACCAAAACCAAAGTATATTGATTGTCGCAAGTATTAGCGGTGCAAGTCTCAGGTTAAGACCAAATACACCTACCCTGATTTCGGACTTCCATAGACACATAGTCATACTACCAATGTAATTCCGAGGGGGTCTATCCAGAGCGAAGCTGTTTCCCGTACCATCGGTAAAACACAACCTCCTATTACACTTGCATGAGTATCCTATACCCAAATATATGAGAACTATGCCGTTGTGCCCTCACAACGCGCACAAGTGTAATACTAGTCTTTTACGTAATTATCGATGTTCGATCTCGATAATACTCTGACTAGGGATATTTAATGATTTATCCTTCGTGGACTGATACTGTCTCATATCATTCTCAATCCAGGAACAAATCATAAGGACCTCCTATCATTTATATATCTAGGTGATCTAATCACAAATGATAAGAGTACAATCTCTTTTGTCACATAGTTAATTTGTACAACAACACCGTGATCTGTACAAATAGTGACGCTATGGGTTATAATTGTCCAACAATCTCCCACTTGGGCTATAGCCAGTCACTCGAGTGTCTACCCCGAACTATGTACGTTTGGCTCAAACTGCTGAGGAAAGACTTTCGTCAGCGAATTTGCATGATTATCGTCTGATGTGATTTATACGATCATCACATCGCCATGATGTATGATCCGTACGAATCAGATGAATATCGAAGTATTTATCTGGATCGTTGATGAGACCATTAATTCTTTAGCATGTGATGACGCCAAGCTCAACTGCTAACAGAATTATATCTAATCTAATTAGATTTGTTATCGACCCAAATGGCTTCTATTGCCGCCTCAGCTGCAGTAATAACCCGCATTTGTTGTTTATACGGTAACAGTATCTTGCTTGGAAGATTTCCAGCTCACTGTTCAGTTATTCAAACTTTGTAGTACCGTTTGCGACTTATAGTCGTTTTATCGGTTTAGGAAACTTGCAGTAGTGATCCCAGTCACTTCAAGTTCTTCTTCTCCATAGTTTAAGGCAACATCCTTAGATCTCTAAGATACAAACGGATGTTCTTAACATCAATCTAGTGATTATCACTTGGATTTTCCTGATTGTGACTCCATATGCTCAAAGCGTATGAGACACCAGGTCACGTACATTTTTCAATGTACGATTTCTTGGAGAGTTTTCTCGAAAGCCAAGCTTTCACCGATTATTTTAATGGGAATATCATTTCCAAGAAATGACATATTATCATTATTTTATAGGACATTATTGTCAGTGCGCTCCCACTAACCCTCTTATATACACAAGAATCATTTCGTTTTGAATTAAATCATAAACTATTATGATTACATCAAAACGGTAATTCCAAGAACCTATGCTTGTTTCAATCCAAACATGGATCGAATAACCCGCAAACCTTGTTTGCTAGTTTTGGTACGACAAAACCGACAGGATGTTTTAAACATCCTCCGAAAGGTTTCCTTTTCAGGAAAGCGATTTTCCCGTAAAGCTGTCATATTTCATAAATGAAACATGCAACTTAAGCAAGCATTATCCAAATGGATTTACCATGGCAACAGGTAAAAGGTTGAATCGTAATCAACACAATGTTGATAACGATACCTTTCCGTTAAAAGCCTAGCTTTATACGTTGGTATGTTGCCTTCCATGTATGTCTTCCTTGAAGACTTATAAGTACCAATAGGCACAATGCCTTGCGGTACAACAACTAGTGTCTAAACATAGTTGATATACATGGAATCCATTTCGGACTCATGACACTTTGTCATAATTGGTAGTCGATACCTTGTATCACTTCCTCATACGTAGTCAGCTGGTATTCCTCAATAAGATAGACATCTTTATGAGGTGAGATCAGAAACCCATACCCTAGGTTCTTTTCTGACTCTCTCCGACATACGTGATTCTTGTGTATTCGAAGATTATTGGAATAGTTTCATCATTGATGAACTATTTATGTTCCATTAAATTCGGTGCCTTGAACAGTATTACTCCGATTTTCATCGAGTTTTACTATCCTCCTACTTACCACTGCATATCGGTATTCCTCTTAGGAAAACCGCATGGTGAGCAATAATCTAATTGTTCTCTGGTGAGATGTATAAGTACTATACTTATGGTATCCCTAGGATAACCTACAATTGGCACTTATCCAATTTGGGTTTTAGTTTGGTATCATCCAAACATATGCCTAGCATCCCAAATTATCATGAATGTGAAACCCAGTTTCTTTCCCGTTCATATCTAATATGAAATCTGTCAAATAGATTTTATGGAACCTTATTCAAAATAAGTTCTTGCACTGTTTAAGCGTATCCGTTGAAGGAAATGGTAGCTCAGAGCGACTCATAATTAACCTTATCATGTCCAACAAAATTCGGTTTCTCAGTTCGGACACACCGTCAAATTGACGTGTTCCGGGAGGAGTTCTCATTGAAAGATTACTATACTCTTTCAAGTATATTAGAAACTTATTGCTTAAGTATTTTCCATTACGGTCTTGCAGTGACAATTTAATACTATAGCCGATCTGTTTGTCTATTTCGTGTCAAAACTGTAAAAGTTTTTGATTTGTGTTCTTCAAAAGAAACACATAACCATAACGCGATGCCACATCCGTAAAGGTCACGAAATATTCATATCTATATCTAGCCTTGCTAGACATGGGCCCACTTGCTTCACTATGAACTAGGGCTAACAGATCTGTGGCATTTACACTTTTACCAAGTAAATAGTGTTATAGGCACTTTGCCTAATAAACTAGATTCGTAGACTTTATTTGAATGGAATCAAATTAGTCATGGTACCCACTCTTCAAAAGTGCGGATATACGATTCTTGTTTGATTGTGTCCCAGACAACAATGCCACAGAAGTTTCATCTGATCAAATCAGTTTGAGCTATTTGTTTGTCATGCTATATATTTGAGATATATTTATATTCAAAATATAAATTATGTTATTCACATCTAATGTGTTTATCTCAATATCATCTTTATATAATAAAACACTTTAATATTCTAGAATATAAAGGTTCACCCGCAGCGGTTAAACACTGATATAGAGATAATGTATCTAGTCAAACTAGTTTATTATAACAGTTTCCTAATTTAAGTACACCACCCGAAGGTAGTTCCTAAACTTAGGTATCTATGGTTGAAATAGCGACTTTCGTCCCGTTTATAATTCGCAGATTAATCTCAATCTGAAGTCAGTATCCTGCTCACAGCAGATTCTGAACATCAGTATATATATTTTATGTTCCACACTAAGTATTTAAAATCTAATTTTAATACTAGTAGTGAACATAATGTTGACAAACATATTTGAAGTCGGAGCCTTGCCCAGTCTTCAATTCCTTCATGTCTGCTTTGTCCAAACGGCAGTCACGCTTCCGTGATCCCGTTTGCCACAATTTAGGCAGACATTTTGGGATATGTCCTTTATCTTCCCAGAAGATTATAATGATTTTGCATTTACCCTTTTCAACACTCCAGAAGCTTTTGGCCAAGCCTTGGCCTTCTAGAATATCGAAGTAAGGTGCGCCTTGCGCTACTTGCCTTATTGTAAATTTAGACTTTGTCTCCTTGAGAATAGTCATTAATTCTCTAAGAATATTTATTGCAATTTATACTTCTAAAATCTAAGTATAGATTTATGAAGATCCTTCAATTTCTGTATCATACTTTAAGGATCCAATCCTTAGTTCTGATTAAGAAATTAAGGAGTCTACTACGGCAAGCTTAATGGATTAAGCACTAAAGTTATCATCACATAAATCTTCCAAAGATTATGCTCTACTATTTGCTTAACTCCGGGCTTAGGCTTAATACGTTATTTTATCAAATAAAGTAACTTATTATTTTCCAGGACCATCCTGAAATATTATTCCCAATTTGAAAATTAAACCATTTAAATACATTTTCCCCAGGATTATGTTTTAAATGTCAATCTTTCAATTACATCTTGATTCTAATAGTCCAACTATTTAATCAACGATTTAGGTACTATTTATTATAATGATTACAATAGTCCAACTATTTAATCAACTATAATTAATAGATTAAAATCAATTATATTGATTACTATAATCCAATTATAAAATCAACTATAAATGAATAGTTTGAATATAGTCCAACTATTTATAAAAAACAACATTTAAATATTAGTCCAACTAACATTTAATTTAATTGACGAATGATATTTGATTGAGCGCGTATGGCAAGTAATTAAAAGAATATTGCAAATTCAATTCTTGCCTCCCACTATTTTTCGACGAGCCTCTAACCCTCTGTCGAGTACTCGGGAAACTGTGTTTCCTAGTGGGCTAGGATCCCGTTAAATATCACACAATCTTGACTTTGGCCAACAAATTGTATGATAATTAACTAGGTAGATCTCTAAGATCAATTGGATCCAATCCAATTCCTAGATCCAGTAGGGGGACATCCAAGTCCGAAACATATATCTTATAAATGCCAATACATCCAATGTATTATCTAACCTTTTTTTCCTCTGAATCAACTAAGCTTTGGCTTTGGCACAACAAACTTAGTGATCCCAGTTAAGTGCGACCCATTGACCATGGAAAGCTTCGTAATCAATGTCGATGGACAAGAAGTGGTCTTGACTTTGGCCAACAAACCACAACTTGGACAAGACACCAATATGGAACAAAGCCTTCGTGATTCAAACACATCCTCGACGGACAAAGGCCTTGACTTTGGCCAACAAGCCAATGCCAGTCTCGGATCTTGAGTGAGAATCACTCAATGGAAGGAAAGACACTTAATATTGTTTGAGGGTTTTTCGAGTGCAAATTGGCAACCAATTTATTATCTTTGTTAAGGTCTCATCATCATACACCCTTAAACATGCATTCTAAATACATAATAAAGCGCGTATAAATAAATAATAATGATATGCGAATGGATACTTTACACATTGATCCTAGATCAAATCTCTCTCTTTCTCTCTCCCGCTAGCACATGTATCACTTCTACCCGTTACACTACACTTCTAAAGAAACCTCATTTACATTGAGGGGAATATGTGAGAAGAGAATACAAAGAATAAGGAGGTGATAAGGCTGAACACGCAGGTCTAATTAATAAATCAAATTTATTACAACAATTTCTAAAATTGCCCGACCCATCTAATATCCATCCGATATACATTATTCATGCATCACAATCATGTATTCACACAAGCATGTTATCAATCAATCTAATCCAATTAATTAATCTGATAATTAGTGACCATCCAATGTTCAAACAACGATTTGATTTTGCTCAAGTCAAACTCGTTTTGCGAATAAATACTCAAAGTACGAATTCTCGAATTAAATTAAACTACACAATTAAATCAAATTCAATTTGTATTTAATTCTAATTCGCTATTTAATTCCAAATTAAATACTACACTTTATTAATAAACCTTTTACGACTTAAATTCCAAATTTAATCGTTACGGGTCTCAAAGCCCGATTAACGTCCAACGTCAATTTAATTAAAGCCCAATGGGCTTTTAATTAATTTCTTGAGGCGTGGACTTTTGGTCAACTCGGGTCGAACCCAATAACCAAAGTCCAACCCGGGAGTTACCCCATAAGCCCAGAAATCAATTTAGGCCCATTAGGCCCAATTAAACTTTAAAGGTCCATTAGTCGCATTTGGGCTTTATGGAAGTGGTTTTGGGCCTAATTGGATCCAACCAATTTCGCCTAAACCCAACTTGGTACAACCAAGCCCAATAAGCCCATTTACAACATAACAAGCCCAAATCCAATTTAAGGCCCAACATAATTAAATTAAAAAAATTCCAAATTCCTAATTTAATTACATAAAGTGTATTACACAATTAATTACCCAAATCAATATTTCCAAAATACGAATTAGCCTAATTAATCATGCTCATTTACATCAATTAGTGTCCAACACATTTTATCAAAAAATCAAACCCAAACATTGATGAGTGGCAAATCTATCACTATTTCCCACTCATTTAACCTAATATTTTGTATAGTTTCTCGAGTTTTGTGAATATTTTGATGTGTTTTATGTTATTTTGTAGTTAAATAAAGTTTCAGGACATTCTGGAGGTAATTTGGAGCAAAAAGTGAAAATTGGTCAAAAAGGGCAATTTTGTAATTTTTCGGAGTCACGACGCCAAGACTCTACGCGTCGCGACGCCTAAAGTGAGCCGGTCATGCTAACATGCGCCGAGGAACACGTTTCAGAATCTGAGAAATTGGACTTGCTAATATGCGCCGACCTTGCTAACGTGCGCCGTGCCACGTGTCATCATCACAGAAGATCTGCTAAAATACGCCGGCTGCCACGTGTCGAAATCTCATTGGACCAAAGCAAGCGCATGCCACGTGTCAATCTCTCATTGGACCGAATATTGGACAAATCACATGTTGCCACGTGTCGACCTCTCATTTGACCGATCCTAAGCGCGTGCCACGTGTCAACGTTTTATTGGACCGAAAGATCAGCCAATCACCGTGTGCCACGTGTCGTCTTCTCATTGCACCACCTTCACCGCGTGACACGTGTCATCACCAGATTCTACCGACAGATCACGCGTGGACCAAGTCAACAGATCCAGCGTCGCGATGCAAGAAGGAAGTTGGCATCGCGACGTCAGATGCCAAATTTGCCTATAAATTGAGGCCTTCACCACTTCATTTGGTGTGCTTTCCTTGGGAGCTTTTCCCTGTTTTTAGAGGATTGCATCTAGTTTTTGTATATATAAATAATATTTAATTTATGTATTTTAATTTTCAGTAGTAATAATAATAGTAGTTCTTCTTATTCTCCTTTCTTTTATGATTTGTAGTTAATTTTCCACTGGGGAAGGGTGAAGCTTTTATTATTTTAATTTAGATTAATATCCCTTAATTATAATATAGAAATTATAATTCAAATTAAAAAGATTACCGCCTTAATGGCTGGTTTTATTTATTTACATAAAGTGTCACCGCCTATATGGCCGGTCTTTAGGTGACAGATAATTACCGCCTATATGGCTGGTTTATGGACAAATAATAATACCGCCTTTATGGATGGTTGGACTTAATTAAAATCTAATTTAATGAGGATACCGTCTTTATGGCTGGTCGGTAATATCACGATTAATTTTTATATTATAATAAAGGAGATGTCTAAATTATAAATAGTAAAAGTGGATCCCCAACCCCAGTATTTTATTTTTATTCAAGGGAAGTGATGAAACACAATATCCACACTTAATAATTGATTTTCTTTTTATGGGTAATTCTGTAGTTTGTTTATTGAGTCTTAAGCTTAATAATTAGCCATTAATAAGATTGATGGGGTAAACTTAAAATGAACTAGACATATGGATTTTAGGTTTCAGCCTTAGATTCAATAGCCCACGATCTTCCTTGAGGATAGATAACCCTTTTAATAGATTTCCTTACATGATAGACATATACCTGTCGGGCGGGGGTAGCCATAATTGGAACTTGGTCTTAATGAATCCAGGTAATTTGGTTGACATAAACATATGGTTCAATTGAGTTATACTGGGTATTTGCGTCTGACCATCGACAGAGGCTTTTGCATATTTTCGTGTTCCAGGTTAGCAATCTGATTTATTACACATAGATAAGAGAATCAATTCATCTTTATAATAATATTGTGTGGAGTCACGACCTTAGATCCTTGAGTCTTTTCTTTTATTTTCCTTAGTAGTTTCTTTTGAGTCTGTTTTTATTTTATTTTGCAAAATCACATTCAACCAACCAAAAGTAATCAATTCCATTTTCCCTATAATTAGATACCTGTAAATAAATAGATTCAATAATTAATAACAACAGTAGGAATTAAGTCCTTGTGGGATCGATATTTTTATACTACTTGAACGATACGTGCGCTTGCGTTATACGTGTGTGTTTACGCCGGTCAAACATGCTTAAGGCTCTCGGCAATTGAAGGGGATTTTGTGTCCGATTCGGTTTCAATCCAATTAATTCCACAATCGACATTAAATCTACATCCTAAATCGTTTCAAGTCATCCAATGATCAACGAAACAAAAATCACCAATAATTTAGGGCTCTCTCACTCTCGGCTTTTAGGGTTTATTATGCCAAATTACAAATCCAATCCAATTGAATCAAATTCAACATTAAATCAATATCCCCAAATGATTTCCAACTCATCCAATGAATCAAAATCAAAATACCAAGACATTAGGGTTCATGTCATTTTCGGCCAAGCCTTCCAAAATTGGGGAAATTTGTTCCAAATAAAATTTAATCAAATTGATCCAATCAATCTTCAATTAAACATATAATAAGCATACTTAAACATCCAATTTCATCAAATCCTGCTCAAACACATTTTACCCAATTTTAACCCTAAATCATTTTCATGTTCAATATTGGCTCTGATACCATTGTTGGATTCTCTAAGGTCCAATGATCATTATCAAGCAATGAAAACAAGTGAACACACAAAGGAGAATGGCGGAATCATACTCATAATGATCGGATTGGATGCTACGAAGAACAAAATATTTTTCTGCTCCCTCCAAGTGCATTCGGCTGTGGCAGATTTTTGATCATCATTTTTGGCCATTGATGGGTGAATCAAGCTCCAAGATTTCTTGTTTAATCATTACATGCACACGGGTGGCTTTCCCTATCACCTACAGATGACTCCTGTAGGCATTGCATTTTTGCATATTAGCCCAATGATGAGCCTCGAATGGAGGCACTACTTTTTAGTTGCGGAAAGCGGTCGTCGGAAGGGAAGGGTCAAGAATTGACATTTTTATTAGATTTGGTTCGCTTGTTCGAGCTTCGGGTTCGCTCGTTCGGTCTCAATTTTAATTTATCCTCAGCCCGGTTCACAACAAAACCCACCTCCTCCATGCCCCATTCACGGCACCATACAAATAATTCCTCATTCATTTGTCAAACACTTCATTCCAAAACCCCACCTTGCCTTTTCTCTCAACCTGCCACCTTTTCCACCTTTCCAGCACACCACACACACCTTCACTCCATCATTCAAGTGCCCCACTAGCCTCACCAAAATACGAAACCCATATCATATACCAACCCCTCCCACGTGAATAACAAGGAACAAGCACAAGGCAACAAAACTCATGCAACCACCCTCAATAACCTCACATCCAATTGCCAACCATTATTCCCCTGCACCCTCCATGTCACCCAGATCTCTCCATGAAACACCCATAACAGCCATTCACGCCAAGATCCCTCTGACACTACCCCTCATCCTCCAGGTAACAATCCATACCACCCCCATACAGACAGGCCTGACCCTAGATCCATAACCTTCACCAACACATCATCACAAAAACGGCCTGCACCCTTCACCACCATTCTCGGCTGGGCATCAGATCATCACTCAAATCATCAGCATCTTCACGTATCTCCCTATCTTCACGCCTTCACAGAACCCATACATGGAGCCCAGCTCACGTCCACAGCTAGCCACACAACCTACTGCCTCACTTCAGCCCCTGGACGTACCTGAAACCATGCCATATAGCACCTAACCCAGCCACCATTCTTCACTCTCTCCACAAATTGAAACCCTCACGTAGCAGCCTCTGTCTCACGCCGAAGCTATCCTCAAACCTGAACAGTGACGGCATCACCACTTGATCATCATCATTGATCTTCATCACTAACACACACTGATCGAGCTCACCATTAACCATCATCAATCACCTAGATCATCAAGACCACACGGCTTCACTGGGATCAAGATATTCATCACCTCTTCACGTGCCAGATCAATCCTACAGAGATCATCAACAACACTTCATCAAACCACAACAGCCCCTGAAAACCTGAACAGCCAGGGACCCCACCATCGATCATCAAACCCTCTCTGCATCATCACCTTGAACCCTACTGCCCACACAGCCCTTCACGTGAACTGCATACACTCATCATAAATCAGCCCTTATTGATCAAACAACTCCATGTAGCCGAGACACACTCACGAACCAGCCACAAAATCACCACACCGACTAAACAAACACACCCTTCGCAGCCATCACTGAAACCCTAATTAAGCCACGTTGACATGAGCCCCTAACCTTCACATGGAAGCCCTTTACCAACACTGCCGAGCCATTTTCCCTCACAACCATCAGGTATAAGTGAACTGAGAAGCAGCCCCTCCATCCACGTATCAACCCCTCACACATTACCCTCCAAACCTTCACGCCCAAGCCCTTCACTGCCTCTAAGCCTTCATGACTGCCCCACACGCCCTAAGCCTTCACATCGCTCCTTAACACCACAAGCACCCTTCACAGCCTTGAACCAGCTCTGAACCTCACATAAATTCCCCCTGAAACATGCATCTTGGGATGCCACTGCAACCTTAAACCAAGCCTCATTCACGCCTCAGCTCACTGTCTAAACCCTAGCTCCATGTTGCACTACCACACGCACCAAACGGCAATGACACTTCGAGTAGCCCTCCATTGATCACAAATAAACACAAAAAGGTAGCCCTCCACCGAGCACAAATAAGCAACAAATCCCTATGAAACCGTGACCCTAACACCCTCATTAGCCGAGCACACAGCAGCCCATTACCCCACTGACCGAACACACTCACCACAGCCCTTAACCGGCCCAAAAATAAACTAAAAACTGCAGTGAAATTAGAGAAAACGGCTAACGGAAGCCACGAGTGAAAACAGACAAAAATAGCGGAAATAGCGAACAGTGAAAACATCAGAAACAGTGAACCTGTGAAAACAGTAGAAACAACGGACCAGTGAAAACAGTCGAAACGACATCCCTTCCGGCACCGTGGAACACACTCCCGGAAAGCGACTTAAAAGGTAAGACCTGAGGGCAACCCTTTTATTTATTATCCTTTATTTTTAGTTATTTTATTGTTTTATTTCGCATGATTATTGTGAATTGGTGCATGATGTGATTTCTGGGTGAACGGAATATGTGTTCTCTCTTGTGGTATATCGGATGGAAGCCCGGACGTAAATTCTGTAGCCGAATCCGAATGGACGGTATTGCAGTTTGCACTCAGGATACAATGCCACGTATCACTTGAGAGACACACGTATTTCGTTTCATCCAAACCTTGTATTTGAGCATGATTAGGTTGCTAGTATGTTGTTTATTCCTTAAGCATGATTAGGTTGTTAGTATGTTATTCCATTATGTATGTTATAGTTATTTACTTCGCAATATGAGTTTTATCTATGTTTGTTTAGGTTGTGGTTTAGTTTTCATGTTTGATAATGACATGTTCGTTGTGTGATATTGTATGTTTACCTTTATGAATGTGAATTAGATCTAGGTTAATCTCAGACATGTATGTTGTGTAGACTTGGTTAAATTATTGCACAAATCCGTTCATTACAAGTGGCATAAGTAAGGGACCATTCCGAACCCAACGGTTTGAGGTCTTCCCTTGCGAGGGGTGAGTGCGGCCTTAAATCATTTTCCCGATTCACACCGGGTGGCGACTCCATTTTATTTCTCCGGTTTAGTCCCTCGCGGGCTACTCCATACTCCCAACCCGGAACAGCATGCGTCGTCCAGTTTCTGTGTCCTACAACTCCGGAGTGTGCTAGCACCAAGATTTTGCAACAAAATCACTCATTTTTCCTTCTTGCTTCTCTCGGTTTTGAACAAGAAAGGGAGAAGGCAGCAGCCCCTTTTGGGCGTGAATGAGGAAGAAGAGAGGTGAGAGAGAGAGCTAATGTTTTGTTAGATGGATTGTGTATCTAATACACAATTGAATTATTAAATTCAATTACCAAAAGTCAAGCCATCAAAAGCTTTAACCACTCCCATCAACTTACATCAAGTCAATCAAGTTGTCAAGTTACATCACTCAAAGTGACTAATGATTTGACGCTTGATGTGACTAATGATTTGACGCTTGATTTGACTTGCGTGCCGCACTCGAATTCGTAATGTGAATGCGCTCGTAAACAATCCCGGGCTCGGGTTCGCTAATTCCAAATTAACGAATTTTCCATTGCGACGTAATTAAATGATTATGCCTAGAGAAATCACTATTCACGTCACTAACGAATTAATTCTAAATTAATTCATTTGCCCGAATTAAAATCTAATTTTAATTCCGCGTCGAAATCCAATTTCGTTTAATATATCGAATATATTAATTTTTTATCGATTAATTCCAAATTAATCGTTATCCCTCTTTTAATTAATATTTTATCCCAGATAAAATATCTCCGCAATTAATCCCAGATTAATTTTCTCTCTGTTCTAATTAATCCCAGATTAATTAAAGTGCGAGTCATACGTCATCGGTGAATCTTCGGGAATCGACCCATGAGATCCCCGGATATGTTGGCAGTAAATTCGGTCGTCGGACTATCCGAACACGTAAGTACCTCGTACTACGCTTATACCGATTTACAAGACAAGGTTGGCTTCTAGCAAAGCGCCATGCCTACCCAATTCTCCAGAAATATCCTTATAGGAATATATCGATCTATATCAGACGTAGTATACGTAGTATTATGTATGTCGATCAGTATCGGATGATCACGTGCTAGGCCTGGGGCTGGAATTGTGTCTCCCCCGTACGAAGCACATGTCTGATATCTGGTAACTAGTCTCTATAATCGGATAAACCTGACCTTGTCATTTTATCCCGATAGCTGCAGCATTTAAGAGAACCAGTCCCGTATCCTACGTGACCATCATCTCCACTATGACTGGAGTGATACTTCCGTCTTGACATCACACCCAACACACTACGATTCTCGATATACCCTGAAGAGGCGTACACAGAAACCGGTTAAAGCCCTAGACGACCAAAACCAAAGTATATTGATTGTCGCAAGTATTAGCGGTGCAAGTCTCAGGTTAAGACCAAATACACCTACCCTGATTTCGGACTTCCATAGACACATAGTCATACTACCAATGGAATTCCGAGGGGGTCTATCCAGAGTGAAGCTGTTTCCCTACCATCGGTAAAACACAACCTCCTATTACACTTGCATGAGTATCCTATACCCAAATATATGAGAACTATGCCGTTGTGCCCTCACAACGCGCACAAGTGTAATACTAGTCTTTTACGTATTTATCGATGTCCGATCTCGATAATACTCTGACTATGGATATTTAATGATTTATCCTTCGTGGACATATACTGTCTCATATCATTCTCAATCGAGGAACAAATCATAAGGACCTCCTATCATTTATATATCTAGGTGATCTAATCATAAATGATAAGAGTGCAATCTTCTTTGTCACATAGTTAATTTGTACAACAACACCGTGATCTGTACAAATAGTGATGCCATGGGTCATAATTGTCCAACAAAACGGACGTCGGAAGGGAAGAGTCAGACATTGACATCTTGTTGGATTTAATTCGCTTGTTTCGCTTCGGGTTAACTTGTTGGACCTCTGTTTTAAAACATATCCTTAGCCCAAATCCCCGCAAGACACACACCAAGCCCACACATTACCAAACCACACACCAACCCCACCAAGATAGACCAAGCCCACACCCAAGGAGAACAAAGCCACACACCCATCACCTTCCAAATTAACAAAAATCACACATTAAACACATGCCAAAATGAAGACAAATCACCTTCCATAATTAAAAGATACAAATCAAATCTCACCAAACACCTTCCTAATTCAATCAAATCATATCTCTAATCAAAAGAGAAGAAATCAAATCAAATTAAAATAAATGTCAAATTAAAAGATTTTTCCTTATTGCATACTAATTAAAAGATATCCCTATAAATACACAAATCTTTTCCCTATTCGCACAAGGATTACCCCTCATTTGCCTATAATAAGAAGCCTTAACCCAACCTTGAAACCCCTAGCTATTGACGCCTAACCAAGAAGAAATAAACCCTGATGCTCTAAGACGAAAGGCCCACAACAACCCTCATTTAATTCACGCCTCTGACTCAACAACAGCCCTAGCATCGTACCCCACTTTCCTCTTTGATGAGTGATAAATGTATCACTATTTCCCACTCATTTAACTTGATATTTTGTATAGTTTCTTGAGTTTTGTGAATATTTTGATGTGTTTTGTGTTATTTTGCAGATAAATAAAGATTCAGGACATTTTAGAGGTGATTTGGAGCAAAACTGTGAAATTGGTGAAATTTGGCAAAAAGGGTATTTTGGTCATTTTGGACGTCCCGACACAAATTTTGGTAATTTTGGGCATCCCGACACCAAAATAAAGTTTCAAGATATTCTGGAGGTGATTTGGAGCAAAATTGTGAAATTTGGCAAAAAGGGTATTTTGGTAATTTTGGGCGTCCCGACACCGAGGGTATTTTGGTAATTGCACCACCATGCCACATGTCGAAGATTCAACGAGCCGTCATTTTTAGCACACCATGACACGTGTCGAAAATTCAGCGATCCAAAAAAAATAATAATAAAATAATAAAATAATAAAGTAATAAAAATCAGAAAAATAATAATAAAAAATTAGATTTTTTTGCCTATAAATAGATTTCGAATTTTTAGTTTCAAATGTACCTCTTCCTCTGAAATCCTTATAAATAAATTGAGAGTTCTTCATATTTTCTTCTTTTATTCAGTTTTATTTACGCTTTGTAGTAGTAATTCTATCCATCTATGATGGGGTAACTTATCTATGCTGAGGTAATAAGGTAATACTTTTACTTTTACTATTTAGATTAATCTCCCTTAAAAATAATATATTTACTATTTAAAAAATGAATTAATCAGGATACCGCCAGATTGGTCGGTTGGTAATAAAATTCCTTTTCCGCCTTTATGGCTGGTTATTTTGGTTCCGCCTTTATGGCTGGTTACTTTGGTTCCGCCTTTATGGCTGGTTTACTTAAATTGACTTAATCAGGTTACCGCCTATATGGCTGGTTGGAAATAATCACAAGTTTATATATCATTTTATTGGGAGATATCTAAATAGTAAATAGTAGAAGTTGATTCCTTTTGCCTTAGCATTTCTTTTCGTTTCTTTGCAAATTACTACTTTACAAATACTTTTCAGCAATTTCTATTTATGTCTTTTAAGTTTTTATCAGTTTTAGTTATGTGTTGTAACTAAGTTAAATATCTAGGGTTGTGATAAAATCTAATATCACCAGTTTATAAAGGGTTAGATTACAGTTTGGGTAATTAAAGAATTATTTGTTGAGTCATAATCTTAAAGCCTTTTTATTAACTGGCCATTAATAAAATTGATTAGTTAAACTTAAAATGAACTAGACATAGGGATTTTAAGTTTAAGACCTTATACTCAACAACCCACGATCTTCTTTAAGGATAGATAAACCTTTAATAGATTTCCTTACAGGATAGAAATATACCTGTTGGGCGGGGGTAATCAATAATTGGAATTCAATCTTAATGAATCTAGGTAATTTAATTGACATAGACATATGATTCAATTTGATTATTCTAGGTATTTGTAAATGACCATCGGAAGAGGCTTTTACATAATTTAGTATTCCAGATTAATAATTTAATATTTTACCCAACTATGATTTAACTACTTCATCTTTTAATTAATATTGGAAGAATTCACAACCCTAGATAGTCTTAATTCTCATTAATCTATTCTCAAATTTCTTTTACTTGTTTTAAATTTAGAATCATCGTCATTTTAATCAAACAATTTGTTAGATATCAGTAATCACTTAACCTCATAAAATTAATAGAATAGGTAATAAGTCCTCGTGGGATCGATATCTTTTTATACTACTTGAACGATACGTGCGCTTGCGTTTAACGTGTGTGATTACGCCGGTCACTCTTGACATTCACATACCAAACGCCTCACATCACAAATCAGCCCCCCTTCAACACGCCATTACCCTTCACGACACAGCCACTACTTCACGCCACTCACCTCACAAAATTTCCCCCACTTCATACCATATTCACTGACCAAAATAGTCCAGAAATAGCCCCTGAGACAGCCCCTGTAACCACCGAAAATACCCCTGAAACAACCAATGAAAACAGTCACTGAAACACAGCCCCTGACCACCGAAAACAGCCCCTGAAACACAGCCTCTGACCCCTCAAAATAGCCCCTGGCTCACGCCCATAACATCCCTCAAAACAGCCCCTGACTCACGCCCATAACAGCCCTCAAAACAGCCCATGACTCACGCCCAAATACCCCTGAAACACAGCCCTTGTAACCACCGAAAATACCCCTGAAACAGCCCTTGTAACCCCCAAAATACCCCTGAAACAGCCCCTGAATCACGCCCAAACCGTGACCGGAAACAGCCGTGAAACAGAGTAAAACAGCAGCCCGAAACAGCGAAGTAACGAAGGAAATCTGAAAACCAGTAAATCGGAAAAGTTGTGGAGCGTCAACCCTTCTGACAACTGCGAAACGCACTTCTAAGAGACAACTTAAGAGGTTAGACCTGAGGGCACCCTTTTTATTTATTCTCCTTTATTTTCATTTATTTTCTTACTTTATTTCGCATGAGTATTGTGGATTGGTGTATGATATGACTTTCGGATGAATGGAATATGTGTTCTCTCTTGTGGTATATCGGATGGAAACCCAGACGTAAATTCCGTAGCCGAATCTGAATGGATGGTAGTGCGGTCTGTACTTGGGAAACAACTCCACGTACCACTCGAGAGACACACATATTTCGTTTCATCCAACCTTATGTTTGAGCATGATTTAGTCGTTAGTATGTTATTTATTTTTAAGCATGATTTAGTCGTTAGTATGTTATTTCTTTATGCATGATTTAGTTATTTGCTTTCGCATTAGGAATTTAATTTACGTTTATGTTTAGGTCGTTATTTATTTATTTATTTTTGATAATTCAATATGCTCATGAGATTATTGCGTGCTATCGTGTATTGCTGTTATGATGACTTACTTTTAAAGCATGCAAACTTAGATATAGGATTTATTTTTATGAATGCGAACTAGATCTAGAATACTCTTGGGAATATATGTTGCGTAGACTTGGTTAGATTATTGCACAAATCCTTTCATTACAAGTGGCATAAGTAAGGGACCATTCTGAACCCAACGGTTTGAGGTCTTCCCTTGCGAGGGGTGAGTGCGGCCTTAAATCATTTTCTCGGTTCACACCGGGTGGCGACTCCATTTTTAGTTCTCCGGTTTAGTCCCCCGCGGGCTACTCTGTACTCCCAACCAGGCCGTGAGCCTGGAACAGCGTCGCCGATTTCTGTGTCATACAGTCTGGCGACTCCACTGGGGATAGAGAATCGGCCCCGAAATAATGTCTTGTAATGTTTGTGATTTGTCCTTTAGTAAATCGTGTCTACCGTGGGTTGAATGGGTTTAATCAAAGGCACTATTAGAGCTAGGTAATGGTTTGGTGTCCTCATTCATTCACTACTTTTCTATAAGGAAAAGTTGTGAAGGCACCTAGATAATCATTCACTCGAAGCTTACTGTGATGGACTAATTTGGAAGACTTGTTGTTTATTCATGTCACCAAGGCGATAAGAGCCTACGAGGTTTGGGTATTTAAGAGAGTTCGCTCCACCCTCCCACTAGGGGATCTACAATAGGAAATCCATTTGACAGTCAGTCATACACCATAACTAGTTGGCACGTACCTTAAGGTATAAAAAAGGTGCACTCACTTGGTCGCTCGAACCCTTGAGGGAGGAGTCCTAGTTGTGGGTAATCCTTCACCAGCGGGAGCCTTTGTCTATACTCTTACAAACCCGCATGTGAACCATAGTTGTATGACTTATAGAAGTTGCCTCTTTATGCTTTTGATAACCACATGCATATTATATCTCGTACATCGCACGCATCTCATGCATCTCATGCATACACGCATCATGTTAACCCTGTGTCTTAAAAGCCATCATAGATATCTGTTGGGTTAGAGAAGAAAGAAAGATTTGTCAAAAAGAGTTTAGCAAACATGGATATCGGGGAAAAGGAAGCCGAGAAACAGAAAAAAATTACGGCAAGAATAAAAAGACCATGGAGGCCTTCAGCAAAAAAAAAACAAAAAAAAAAAAAGAAAAAGAGAGAAAAAAAAAGAAGAAAAAAAATAAAAAAAAAAGAAAAAAAAATTGTTGTTCTTAGTCCCTAATAGTTAGGCATAAGTCCAATGATGAAATCGTTTGCTTTAGGGTGAAATCTTAGAAACGATAAACTCTTGATGTGCTTTTATCTGATACTTTGAGTGATTGATCTATGTTAGACTCGTAAGCACTTCACTATAGGTTCTTAGCGGTGAAAACCTAAGTTGTTGGCAAGGTGACTAGTTGAAGAAATTGTAGGTCGGTGAATGATCGTTTGCTTAGATGTCTATCTGGATTTGCTTATGTTATGATGTGTGGTATGGTTGAAAATGAAAGAAAAGTCTCTAAAGAAAAGAATTGAACCACCTATAACCGATAAGCGTGAAGCTACCCATGGGCGAGTATTAGGACCACCATGAGGAGAAATGCTACCTTAAAGGGTATGTGTGTTGAAAAAAAGAGAAAAAGAAAAAAAAAAGAAGTTCAAAATGAAAAGAAAAAATAAATAGACAAAAGAGAAAGAAAACCATACCACATTGAGCACAGAAAAGCAACTGCAGGCATAATTGAGACACCTAGGTTGGTTTGACCCATCGATCCCAATTTTTTGACGAAATCATTGAGTTAGGCTCACCTGGGGATGAATCTGCAAAGGAACCTTTTGTACACACACACTTTGAGTCTGGCTTAGATCATTTATTCAAAGACTTGGATTTGAGTTGCTTTGAATGTTTTGAAGGTTCCCTGGTTTCATTACTGAGCATTCTTTGAGGGCAATAATATGTGTAACTATTGGGACTATTTCGTAGAATGTGATATAGTATGATGATATGGAATGCCACATCACGTGGTTCACCTTGACCTATTACAAGCAGGGAAGAGCAGAAAGCTAAATCAAGATTGGGGGCGACCAATCTACCACCCCGTAGAAAAGGGAAACAACGAGATCTTGAGCCATGAGACAAAAGAGAACCAACCAATCACCAGAAGAGAACTGGCAGAAGGAAATTGCAAGCAGACCTAGGGGCGACCAAAGACTTTTGTAGGCAAGAAGCACCGAAGAGCACAAGGAAGACCTAACCCATCGGAATAGGAAACACATCCATGCATGCATGCATGTCATATACACGCAATCTTTGTCTTATTTTTTTCACAGGTTTTAAAGAAAAATGAGAAAGCGGCAAATGCAAGCCAACCAAAAACAGCAACATAGCATCATCAGTTTCAGGAATGAATCCCAGGGCCGAGGCCCACACTATCAAAAGTCTGGGGAATGAATCCCAGGTTCGAGGCCCACATCGTCAGAGTTTTGGAATGAATCCGGGAATGAATCCTAGGGTCGAGGCCCACATCATCAGATTTTTGGAATGAATCCCAGGGTCGAGGCCCACATCGTCAGAGTTTTGGAATGAATCCCAGGGTCGAGGCCCACATTGTCAGAGTTTTGGAATGAATCCCAGGGTCGAGGCCCACATCGTCAGAGTTTTGGAATGAATCCGGGAATGAATCCCAGGGTCGAGGCCCACATGGTCAGAGTTTTGGAATGAATCCAGGAATGAATCCCAAGGTTGAGGCCCACATCGTCAGAGTTTTGGAATGAATCCGGGAATGAATCCCAGGGTCGAGGCCCACATCGTCAGAGTTTTGGAATGAATCTGGGCCCACATCGTCAGAGTTTTGGAATGAATCCGGGAATGAATCCCAGGGTCGAGGCCCACATCGTCAGAGTTTTGGAATAAATCCGGGAATGAATCCCAGGGTCGAGGCCCACATCGTCAGAGTTTTGGAATGAATCCGGGAATGAATCCCAAGGTCGAGGCTCCATTATCAGCAGTTTTAGGAATGAATCCAGGGTCGAGGCCCACTTCAGTTTCAGTTTTGGGGATGAGTCCCAGGGTCGAGGCCCACATCAGTATCAGTTTTGGGGATGAGTCCCAAAGCCGAGACCCACATCAGTATCAGTTTGAGGATGAGTCCCAGGGTCGAGGCCCACATCAGTATCAGTTTGGGGATGAGTCCCAGGGTCGAGGCCTACATCATCATCAGTTTTGGGGATGAGTCACATGGTCGAGACCCACATCATCAGCAGTTTTGGGGATGAGTCCCAGGGTCAAGGCCCACATCAATAATTCTGGGATGCGTCTTAGGGTCGAGGCCCACTGCATCACTCGCCGGGAATGGCACTCCGAGAATGGAGCACGGTTCGGGAATGAACAAGCTGGGTATGGAGATATTACAGCAACGCCTCGGGTATGGGGTTTAGCATACCGGTTATGGTATTCCGGGTATGGAGATATTATAGCGACGCCTCGGGTATGGGGTTTAGCATGCCGAGTATGACACTCCGGGTATGGAGATATTACAGCGACGCCTCAGGTATGGGGATTAGCACGCCGGGTATGGCACTCCTGGTATGGAGATATTACAGTGATCCCTCAGGTATGGGGTTTAGCATGCCGGGTATGGGGTTTATCATTCCGGGTATGGCACTCCGGGTATGGAGAAACTATTGCGACACTCTGGGTATAGAGACACAACTGCGACACCTCGGGTATAGGGTTTAGCATGCCGGGTATGGCACTCCGGGTATGGAGACACTACTGCGACACTCTGGGTATGGAGACGCAACCGCGACACCTCGGGTATGGGGTTTAGCACGCCGGGTATGGCACAACAAAATCAACTCAACTCAAAGCAACAGGCAAGTCAAGTGGCAGCTGACCGGCGTAAACACACATGTATAACGCAAGCGCACGTATCGTTCAAGTAGTATAAAAATATCGATCCCACGAGGACTTAATTCCTACTGTTGTTATTAATTGTTGAATCTATTTATTTACAAATATCTAATTAAATGGAGAAGAGAGAGATTGTTTGTTTGTTTGGTTGAAAAACTTTGCTAAATAAATAAATAAATAAAAAGACAAAAGAAAATACTAAGGAAAATAACAAAAGACACAAAGATCTAGGGTTGTGATTTATTCCAATATCATTTTAATGATGAAGTGATTATTTTATAGTTAGGTAATACAATGATTTATTAACCTGGAACACGAAATTATGCGAAAGCATCTGTCGATGGTCAGACACAAATACCCAGTATAACCCAATTGAACCATATTCCTATATGTCAACCACATTATCTGGATTCATAAGATTAAGTTCCAATTATGGCTACCCTCGCCCGACAGGTATATTCCTATCCTGTAAGGAAATCTATTAAAGGGTTATCTATCCTCAAGGAAGATCGTGGGCTATTGAGTCTAAGGTTTTAAACTTAAAATCCCTATGTCTAGTTCATTTTAAGTTTACCTAATCAATTTTATTAATGGCCAATTAATAAAAAGCATTAAGATTAAGACTCAATAAATAAATCTTTATATTACCCAAACTATAATCTAATCCTTATAAACCGGTGATAGTGAAATTCATCACAACCCCAGATAACTATTTAGTTACAACACATAACTAGGACTAAATACTGAAAAGTAAAAGACATAAAGTAAAACTGAAAAATAAAATAAAATAAAATGCTAAGGTAAAAGGAATTACTTTTACTACTACTAATTTAGATATCTCCCATAAAATAATATATAAACTTGTTGTAATATTACCAACCGACCAATCTGGCGGTATCCTGATTAAGTCAAATTAAGTCCAACCAGCCATATAGGCGGTACCATAATTAAATTACCAACCGACCAATATAGCGGTATCCTTTTTAAGTCCGGTTTAAAACCAGATTAAAATAAATTACCAACCGACCAATATAGCGGTATCCTTTATTAATCAGTATTTTAATTAGTAAATATATTATTTTTAAGGGAGATTAATCTAAATAGTAACAGTAAAAGAATTACCTTTCACCCTAGCTGGGAAATTACTTTCTCATGAATAGTAAAAACTGTAAAAAGTAAAAACTAAAAACTAAATTACTATTATTACAAATGGTAATTAAAATAAATTACAAACTAAAAAATAAAAAATTAAAATTAAAATATTTTTAGAGAGAGAAACTCTCTCTTCATCAAAGAGATGAGAGAGAGAAAGGCACACGGAATTATGAAATTCGCGCAGTATTTATAGAAATTTTTGGTGCCAGCGTCGCGACGCCGGGTCAGCGTCGCGACGCTGGAATAGTAAGACGTGGCATGCTGAGAAGGCGACACGTGGCATGGCGGCTGACTGTTCACGCGACACGTGGCAAGGCGGCTAAGACTCAATTATTGTGATGACGTCATGCTGACGTGGCGCTGACGTGGCGATGACGTGGCGTAGTTGACTCGTTGACTGCTGACATGGCTGATGACGAGGCGACACGTGTCAAGTCTGAGTGTCGGCAGCATATGATGTTGCACGTGGCACGGCGCACGTTAGCAGATTGGATGTGATGGTGACACGTGGCACGGCGCATTTTAGCAAAGTCAAACTTTCTCAAATTCTGACATGTTGACTCAGCGCACGTTAGCAGATTCGGCGCATGCTGGGCGTCGCGACGCGGAAGGTCTGGGCGGCGCGACGCTGTAAATTACCAAAATGCCTTTTTCGCCAATTTTCACTGTTTTGCTCCAAATCACCTCCAGAATGTCCTGAAACTTTATTTATCTACAAAATAACACAAAACACATCAAAACATTCACAAAACTCAAGAAACTATACAAAATATTAGATTAAATGAGTGGGAATAGTGATATAAATATCACTCATCACACCCCCAAACTTTTCAATTACAACTCATGTCTGTATGTTACTATGCATGTTGATAATACCTGTCAAATGAACATATGAAGATTCATTTTTAGTCAATATTATGGAGAATTCACAAATTAAATAATTCAAAAGGAAATAAACAAAAGATAACTTATTTTGAAAATAGGCTTGAGATACGTCTCAAGAGTGGAAACTCCTTACTCGGCTATTTCTTACCAATTTCACCTTTTTAGTTAAAATAAAAACACAAAAATGCAAAATATTTTTGTAATTTTTGAAAATTTTTCAATTTTTTTGTATTTTTCGAAAAATTTTGGACTAAAAATAAAAACACAATACAAACAAGTACTATTAACTATACCTCACCCCCAAACCTAAATGAGACATTGTCCCCAATGTCTTAAACAGTAGAAGAAGAGTTTAGAAAATCGTACCTGATTAGTTGAAATTCTACATGAAATTAAAGGTTAAGATCCAAATTTATTCGTCGCTTCTTACCACGATCGTCCTCGGACCAATTTATCTTTGATATGATAGGGTCAACTTTCGGTTCATAGGCTATGAGTTGGTCAATTAGATCCGGTGCAGTTCTGGCAGTGAATAGGAGTTCTTTCATAGGTTTTGACACGAACCCATTTCTTCGAGCATCATCAAGAAACACACAAAGAAAATCATAAAATCCATCAACGTTGTACAGTCCAATTGGTTTCTGGTGTATGTTTAGGTTCGCCCAAGATAGTACAATAAAAATTTCCTCCAATGTGCCCAAAACCACCTGGCAAAGCAATAAAAGCATCAGAACGGTTAATCATGTCTACCAGTCGTTCAGACATACCTGGCACGATCAGTTCCTCTCCGTTTGTTGGTTCAATAAGATTTGCCTCTGCCAAGGGTTTCGGAATGATTCCCAAAACGTGACTGCCTCCTTCCTGTACAGCCTTTGAAACGATCCCCATAAGTCCAAGATTACCTCCGCCATATATTAAGTGCATATTCCTTGCGGCTAAAACTCGACCCAATTCCCGTGCTGCTTCTATGTATTGTGGTTTAGTACCAACAGTACTACCGCAAAACACACAAATGTTTTCAACTCGTCTTCTTGAAGTGGCTTCCATTTTTTATGTATTTCTTTTTCAAATCAGGATGCCTTTAAAAGTGCAATGACGGGCTGAATTTATAGTACCTGAAAAGGGTGAATACAATAATAGCACAAGTTTCCTCCAGAGGACGATTGTTAGCTAAACAACAAAAGAAATCGTGAAAGGTCAAAAAGTCTGGATCCTGTCTACGAAAATAAAGATAATTACAAAGGAAAAGCGAATCAAAGCAATAATTAAGGCAACAGAATTGTGTATGCAATACGCCACTCGCGTAGTATAAATTCATTAGGATGTATCTTAAGATTTCATTCCTTATTCAGCCATCGTTAATGAATTGCCAAACACAATTCCTTCTGTCTTAAAATGCTCCGTTTGTGCTTTTCCCTACAAAAATAACACACAAAATTAAAAAGTTCACACTATGTATACACAAAAGAGTTTAGAAGATAATATCTGGTCAGCTGAAATTTTACAGGGAAAATTACCGATAGGAAAAATTTATGTTCAATTTACGTTTTTTACCATGATCGATAATTGATCATTTTTTAGTGAAAATTTCGACATAGTCTCCTCTAAAAACTCAAAATTTCCCCAAATTCATCCTAAAACTAACACTTCAAAAATCACCACAATGTCAAACTTCGCCCCCAATTCTACAAAATTCCATCGATCTGGCAATTTCTAAACTCAGAATTCAGCCAGTTATTCACCGCTAAACTTCTAAATTCACAGTCCTCCAATTTCAACAAAATCAACCACAAACTTATTCAATTTTCGATTATCCCCTTTTACTGCCAAAATTTCAAAACCTGTAACATTCAATTTCAAAATTAACCACACAAATTATCCACAAAAATCAGATCTGATTATGGAAGGTTTTGATCGTGGGTTTGGTGACTGTCTTGGTGATTCACGGTGGTGGTGGTTATGGCTTCAGTTCGGCTTTGAGTGTCTCGTGGTGGATGGTTTGGTTTGGTTTTGTTTTGGTGATGTCTCGGTTCCGGTCTTGGGTGTTGGCTTCTCGGCAGTGGGTCGGCTCGGCAGTGATGGAGAGACACGGCAGTGGCTTGGTGGATTCGGTTTTGACTCGGTGAAGGAAGGGCTCGGTCACGGATTGCTGGTTTGGTGAGTGGTTGCGGTTTGGGCGAGGGTGGTGGATGGTTGTTTGACACAGTTCGGTTTCGGTTTGTTCTTGGCTCGGCGAAGGTTGCGGTTGTGGTCAGTTTGGATCTCGGTTGATGGTGGCTGGTGAGCTTTGGGTGGATCTTGCGTGATGGGTGGTTGGGCTATGGTGGATCTCGGTTTTGAGGTGATGGTTGGTGGTTGGTGGTGATGATTCGGCTTCTGGTCTCTTGTTGGGTTTGACTCCGTGGCTGTTTATAGAAGAAGAAGATGAATGAAATCTGTCTTGGTGGCTGCCCATTTTTAGACCTGTAAACAAACCAGTGTCGCGACGCTGAAATTGGTCGTGCGTCGCGACGCTCGGTAATTTTTAGTGTTTTTTTTATTTTTTTTTATTTTTTTTTTATTTTTTTTTATTTTTTTTGGCAAAACCATGTCTTGCGACAGATAAATCCATAGGGACACGTCCCAAGAGTAGACTTCTTACTCAGCCGTCTTTTCTGGATTGACTTTGTATCTTCGTGATTTTGTCAAATTTTTATTTTGTGAAAATCCCGCTTGTACTGGCTTGCTTTGTCCTGATAAATTCCATTTTAATTTTTCCTGCAAAAATAACACACAAATCAAAAAGTTCACACACAAAATAAATAACTAAATAATAAATAATTACAACAAATTGCATGGGTTGCCTCCCTGCTAGCGCTAAATTTTTCGTCTTCAGCCAGACGTGTGACTGAAATTCATCTGTTAAGGAGGTTTCAGTGTCGTTTTGGATGTCCTATCAAAGACAATCCCATGAGCGTTGCTTTTGAAGGGTCTCTTCCAACGGTAAAGTGGCCAAAATAATTTTGTCTCAGTCATTGCTCGTGCCACCTTTTTGATCTTGTTGCTCCATTGGTTCCTGAAAAGAAAGTAATAAAATTAGGAGGTCTCGTATGGTGCTTGACTTGGAATGGAAGTTCCATTCTTTCAAGCTTCTGGTTGATATCTTTGATTTGTACTCCCCAAAACAGCGATGTTTTTCCTGAATGCTCTGGATCTTTAATAAAGTCAGATATTTGCTCTTCTATTTGCTCTGCTTCTTGCTCCATCTTTTCTTCACAGATGTATTTGAAAATTTCTGTATTCAGCTCTTCATCTGTCATCTGTGAAATACATGTTTCAAAATTTTCAACCTGAGGATGAAAAGAAATGTCAGAATTTAGGTCTTCATCCTCTGATATGGTTGAAATGATTGGCTCAGGTAGATCTTCATCAAACATTTGTGCAATGGAATCTCCAAGATCTTCATTTTGAGGATACAGAATTCCATTCTCAATTTTTGATGTATTTGGTACAAACAGCTCAGTTTCATCCTCGTCAGAATCTGAATAATAAAAATCAAATCGAGACTTTGCCGGTTCGGTTTCCTGAACTGATACCTCTGGTTGTTGATACTGCTCAGTCTCCTCCTCTGTTAAGGTGTCATTGTGGATTTCTGGGTTCTCGAAGGCTTCATCAGTGTCATCTGAAACTGATTCTTGAGGTATGATGTTCTCGTTTTCTATTAATTGTCTGATCTGATCTGTCATTCTCTGCATGGATTCTGCGTTACTCTGAATTTGTGCATCGGATCGAGCTTCTTGTTCTTTGAACATGTGAATTAATTGATATTCCTCGGATTGTTCTAGTTCTTGATAAGGATCGAAGGAAGATGGTGGATAAGATGGAAAATGTGGCTCTGTGAAATGTGATGGCTCATCATACCATGAAGGATTCTGATAGTTCTGCCACCCTGAATTGTAGTTGTACTCGCAATAATCGCTTGGGTGGTACCATTACATATGTCACATCTTCCCATTTCGTTCTGAATAGCAAATGTAGTATTACTTGGTTCTGGCATCCAGTGATAGTCATTGGGCTCACAACAGGCCTCAGAAACCGGACTGTTGCTCCCAGATTTGGGGTGTATCCTCTTGTAACGCTCGTAATTTTTCAATCTCCCATAGTGTTCCATTTTTCAACCACCTGAAAAATAAAAGAAAGAAATAAAAATTACAGATAAAAATAAAGAAATTAGATACAAGTAAATTAGATAGCTCAAAATTAATAACTCAAGAAATATAAGTCCCCGGCAACGGCGCCAAAAACTTGACCGGCGTAAACACACACGTATAACACAAGCGCACGTATCGTTCAAGTAGTATAAAAATATCGATCCCACGAGGACTTAATTCCTACTGTTGTTATTAATTGTTGAATCTATTTATTTACAAATATCTAATTAAATGGAGAAGAGAGAGATTGTTTGTTTGTTTGGTTGAAAAACTTTTTGCTAATAAATAAATAAATAAAAAGACAAAAGAAAATACTAAGGAAAATAACAAAAGACAGAAAGATCTAGGGTTGTGATTTATTCCAATATCATTTTAATGATGAAGTGATTATTTTATAGTAGGTAATACAATGATTTATTAACCTGGAACACGAAATTATGCGAAAGCATCTGTCGATGGTCAGACACAAATACCCAGTATAACCCAATTGAACCATATTCCTATGTCAACCACATTATCTGGATTCATTAAGATTAAGTTCCAATTATGGCTACCCTCTCGCCCGACAGGTATATTCCTATCCTGTAAGGAAATCTATTAAAGGGTTATCTATCCTCAAGGAAGATCGTGGGCTATTGAGTCTAAGGTTTTAAACTTAAAATCCCTATGTCTAGTTCATTTTAAGTTTACCTAATCAATTTTATTAATGGCCAATTAATAAAAAGCATTAAGATTAAGACTCAATAAATAAATCTTTATATTACCCAAACTATAATCTAATCCTTATAAACCGGTGATAGTGAAATTCATCACAACCCCAGATAACTATTTAGTTACAACACATAACTAGGACTAAATACTGAAAAGTAAAAGACATAAAGTAAAACTGAAAAATAAAATAAAATAAAATGCTAAGGTAAAAGGAATTACTTTTACTACTACTAATTTAGATATCTCCCATAAAATAATATATAAACTTGTTGTAATATTACCAACCGACCAATCTGGCGGTATCCTGATTAAGTCAAATTAAGTCCAACCAGCCATATAGGCGGTACCATAATTAAATTACCAACCGACCATATATAGCGGTATCCTTTTAAGTCAGGTTTTAAAACCAGATTAAAATAAATTGCCAACCGACCAATATAGCGGTATCCTTTATTAATCAGTATTTTAATTAGTAAATATATTATTTTTAAGGGAGATTAATCTAAATAGTAACAGTAAAAGAATTACCTTTCACCCTAGCTGGGAAATTACTTTCTCATGAATAGTAAAAACTGTAAAAAGTAAAAAGTAAAAACTAAATTACTATTATTACAAATGGTAATTAAAATAAATACAAACTAAAAAATAAAAAATTAAAATTAAAATATTTTTAGAGAGAGAAACTCTCTCTTCATCAAGAGATGAGAGAGAGAAAGGCACACGGAATTATGAAATTCGCGCAGTATTTATAGAAATTTTTGGTGCCACAGCGTCGCGACGCTGGAATAGTAAGACGTGGCATGCTGAGAAGGCGACACGTGGCATGCGGCTGACTGTTCACGCGACACGTGGCAAGGCGGCTAAGACTCAATTATTGTGATGACGTCATGCTGACGTGGCGCTGACGTGGCGATGACGTGGCGTAGTTGACTCGTTGACCGCTGACATGGCTGATGACGAGGCGACACGTGTCAAGTCTGAGTGTCGCAGCATATGATGTTGCACGTGGCACGGCGCACGTTAGCAGATTGGATGTGATGGTGACACGTGGCACGGCGCATTTTAGCAAAGTCAAACTTTCTCAAATTCTGACATGTTGACTCAGCGCACGTTAGCAGATTCGGCGCATGCTGGGCGTCGCGACGCGGAAGGTCTGGGCGGCGCGACGCTGGAAATTACCAAAATGCCCTTTTTCGCCAATTTTCACTGTTTTGCTCCAAATCACCTCCAGAATGTCCTGAAACTTTATTTATCTACAAAATAACACAAAACACATCAAAACATTCACAAAACTCAAGAAACTATACAAAATATTAGATTAAATGAGTGGAAATAGTGATATAAATATCACTCATCAGCAGCTGGCGAGCCAGGTAAGTAAAAATACATTGCATAAACTTTGATAGGATTGTCATTGTCACACACTGCACAAGTCTCATCAAAGTTGGGGCGACTGTAGGCACTGCATTTTTGCATATAAGTCCCGATGATGAGTCTCACATGGAGACACTACCTCTTTAAATTATAGAAGTCGTGGGAAACGGACGTTGGAAGGGAAGAGTCAGACAATGACATCTTGATGGATTTAATTCGCTTGTTTCGCTTCGGGTTAACTTGTTGGACCTCTGTTTTAAAACACATCCTTAGCCCAAACCCCCGCAAGACACACACCAAGCCCACACATCACCAAACCACACACCAACCCCACCAAAATAGACCAAGCCTACGCCCAAGGAGACCAAAGCCACACGCCCATCACCTTCCAAATTAACAAAAATCACACATTAAACACGTGCCAAAATCAAGACAAATCACCTTCCCTAATTAAAAGATACAAATCAAATCTCATCAAACACCTTCCTAATTCAATCAAATCATATCCCTAATCAAAAGAGAATAACTAAAATCAAATTAAAATACATCCCAAATTAAAAGATTTTTCCTTATCACATACTAATTAAAAGATATCCCCATAAATACACAAATCCTTTCCCTATTCGCACAAGGATTACCCCTCATTTTCCTATAAAAAGAAGCCTTAACCCAACCTTGAAACCCCTAGCTATTAAAGCCCAACCAAGAAGAAATAAACCTGATGCTCTAAGCCGAAACGCCCACAACAACCCTCCTTTAATTCACGCCTCTGACTCAACAACAGCCCTAACATCGTACCCCACTTTCCTCTTGACATTCACGCACCAAACGCCTCACATCACAAATCTGCCCCCCTTCAACACGCCATTACCCTTCACGACACAGCCACTACTTCACGCCTCTCACCTCACAAATTTTCCCCTACTTCACACCATATTCACTGACCAAAACAGTCCAGAAATAGCCCCTGAGACAGCCCATGTAACCACCGAAAATACCCCTGAAACAACCCATGTTAATAGTCCATGAAACACAGCCCCTGACCACCGAAAACAGCCCTCGAAACACAGCCTCTGACCCCTCAAAACAGCCATTGACTCACGCCCATAACAGCCCTCAAAACAGCCCATGACTCACGCACATAACAGCCCTCAAAACAGCCCCTGACTCACGCCCAAATACCCCTGAAACACAGCCCTTGTAACCACCGAAAATACCACTGAAACAACCCCTGAAATAGCCCTTGTAACCCCCGAAAATACCCCTGAATCACTCCCAAACCGTGACCGGAAACAGCCGTGAAATAGAGTAAAACAGCCGCCCGAAACAGCGAAGCAACGAAGGAAATCTGAAAACCAGTAAATCGGAAAAGTTGCGGAGTGTCAACCCTTCCGACAACCGCGAAACGAACTTCTAAGAGACAACTTAATAGGTTAGACCTGAGGGCACCCTTTTTATTTATTCTCCTTTATTTTAATTTATTTTCTTACTTTATTTCGCATGAGTATTGTGGGTTGGTGTATGATATGACTTTCGGATGAATGAAATATGTGTTCTCTCTTGCGGTATATCGGATGGAAACCCAGACGTAAATTCCGTAGCTGAATCTGAATGGATGGTAGTGCGATATGTACTTGGGAAACAACTCCACGTACCACTCGAGAGACACACATATTTTGTTTCAGCCAACCTTATGTTTGAGCATGATTTAGTCGTTAGTATGTTATTTATTTTTAAGCATGATTTAGTCGTTAGTATGTTATTTCTTTATGCATGATTTAGTTATTTGCTTTCGCATTAGGAATTTAATTTACGTTTATGTTTAGGTCGTTATTTATTTTTTTGTGTTTGATAATTCAATATGCTCATGAGATTATTGCGTGTTATCGTGTGTTGCTGTTATGATGACTTACTTTTAAAGCATGCAAACTTAGATATAGGATTATTTTTATGAATGTGAACTAGATCTAGAATACTCTTGGGAATATATGTTGCGTAGACTTGGTTAGATTATTGCACAAATCCCTTTATTACAAATGGCATAAGTAAGAGACCATTCTGAACCCAACGGTTTGAGGTATTCCATTGCGAGGGGTGAGTGCGGCCTTAAATTATTTTCCTGGTTCACACCGGATGGCGACTCCATTTTTAGTTCTCCGGTTTAGTCCCCCGCGGGCTACTCCGTACTCCCAACCAGGCCGCGAGCCTGGAACAGCGTCGCCGATTTCTGTGTCCTACACTAAGGCAGTTACTTGAAATAGAGAAAGTGGTGGAAAAAAAAAAGAAAAAAAATAAAAAAATGGGGCGTGAGGCCCATTACACAAAAGAAAGAAAATAGGGCCCATTTCCATATCAACCACAAAATCTAGACTTTTCTTTCTTTTTCTTTTCTCTCTTCTCTTCCCTCATTCACACGGCCATCACCACTTCTTCTTCTCCATTTTCTTTCAACTCACTTGAGCATTTGCAACACAAAATCACGCTAACAACTTCATTATTTATCTGTCAAATTTTTTCAATTATTCCCCCCAGCTTGGTGAAGTGTTCTATTTGGAAAGAGAAGCAAAGGAAAAAAATTCCTAAAATTTCCTCCACCTGTCGATTCTGTTATAGTTTTTGGGATATTGGTTCTCAATTTTTTTTAGGTAGTGAGCTTCATTAATTGCTTCATTTGATTAATTAATTTAGCTAATATACTTGATTTTATTATTTAGGCCTTAGTGTGAGTTGATTTTGGGGTTGTTAAGAACTTATTAGAGGATGTAAAATTAATAATTTTTTGTTGGTTTCTTATTTGTTTTGAGCATATTGTGTTATGGGTGAGTTAATTGTGGAAGAAATTTTGAAAGGAAGTGGCCAATGGGTTCGGCCAAGGTGAGGTTAATTGGGTGTGATTTTCTTTTCTGGTTTTGTGGCTGTGGCGATAATGGTGGAGAAAATATTGTGGTAAATGTGAGGGTTGGTGCTCGGAGTGCCAATCCGGATCATATTTATGTCTGATTCATAAATACGAACAATGTCATTTTCCATAATATTACTTATTTAATGGTAGCACATCTTGTATTTTATACATATATTCAATCTAATTGCAATTAGATATCTAATTATGATTAGATTGAAACTAAATATGATTATTGATACATGTATATTAGACACAGACCTTAGGATTTACAACGTAGTGTGCAGTTACAACGTAGTTTGTAATTGACATTGGGAAGCGTCACTATAAGTTTTATATCCTTAAATAAAGTTCATGGTCAAGATTTACTAACACAGGTCGGTTAGTAAAATCTGCTGAGACAAGTACATGTCGTATATCTATGTTCTCTAATTTTGATACAGTTAGATTGTCTGATTTTATCAAAGCATAGAGAATACATATTTGATAGTAAGGTCAGTGGGAGCGTACAAAATTCTTTCTAGTGTTATATATCATAATGGAATTATCATCATTAATGTAATAACGAAATGTTTTTGAGGTAAAATGTTTACCTAAGTCTTCTTTTCTTCGTGAGAGCAGTTGGAGTAGTCTGTGATATATTTGATATAAAGTTTTTATTTATGATATAAAACTAGAGACTTGTGAGATACTCTCATTAATCGTGCATTAAATATGATCTAATAAATGACACAACAAAACTATCTGTATGACAGTTAGTATAACTGTTTGAAAATTAGTGTGTCTATTGTATATAATATTAATCTTTCATAAAAGATGATTCCTTTGTCGAAAGAGAGATTGATTAGAATGTCTTGTCAATCTGATGCATCATAAAATGATGGCATAATAAATATTGTATTATGTGCGATTAAATATATCAATTTAATTGTAATTGTTACAAGTTATTTTGATATGTTGCAGACCATAGCATGTGTCTTGGAACATGTTCTTTATTGTCCTTGAGATATTAAGAACAATTTTCTTATTCATGGAGAATATAATCCGCAACCATTAGGGTCATATTAGTTTTGAGTCTAATTATGACGTTAGATGGTCTACGTCATATAAAGTCAGAAAAGATGCAGTGGGAGTGTCACAGATGATTCTACTATGTTAGTGGAATTAGTTGTAATTTATGAAGTATTGACTTATAAAGTTACATAGTGACCTTATAGATTAAAAGTTTTGATATTAGTGTTGTGCTTGCGGTTGTCTTATAGTATTTTGGATTTGATCTCTAAATACATAGACAACTTAGTAGCTATAGCACAATATTGATATCACATATGAGTCATATTGATGTAGAACTTGGGTTCTACAAAATATGAATGATGTTGGCTAAGGAAAACAATTGGGTTTGTTGGACAGACTCAACTTGTAAAAGCGAGCTTACTTGTTGTTGCCTACCTTTTGAGTACTAGGTGAGCTCTTAAGGGCCATGAGTATGTGATACATATTGAGATGTGTATATGATACTGTGGATTAGCACTAGAGCAAGTGGGATAAATTGTTAGGGTTGGTGCTCGAAGTGCCAATCCGGATCGTATTTATGTCCGATTCATAAATACGAATAATGTATTTTTCCATAATATTACTTATTTAATGGTAGCACCTCTTGTCTTTTATACACATATTCTATCTAATTGCGATTAGATATCTAATTATGATTAGATTGAAACTAAATATGATTTAGTGATACATGTATATTAGACAAAGACCCTAGAATTTACAATGTAGTGCGCAGTTACAACGTAATTTGTAATTGACATTAGGAAGCGTCACTATAAGTTGTATATCCTTAAATAAAATTCATGGTCAAGATTTACTAATACGGGTCGGTTAGTAAAATCTGATGAGACCGGTACATGTCGTATATCGTGACATGGTCCTATGGTTTATCCCAATGAACCATGGGTCTTGGGAGACTCTTATAGACATGTAGGTGTTTATTTGATAAACACTAAACGACTCACTGAAGATTTCCTAATAGATGGTACACCAACGTCAATAAGAATCTTCTCGAGTTGAGCGAGAATAGTGGTCATTCGACTTGAGATACCACTGTGGATATATGAGTTATCCTCCACACTTTGATGGCAGTCACGTCACCAATTTATTTAGATCAGACCTCCTCCTGTTCGTTGGGTGTGGACTGATGCTCATGATATCCTGTGCGTATCAAGATAGAATCCGTCAGTCATGTGTACAGGGCATAGGAATCCTGTACGTGTTTACGATCTAGTAAATCCATGGCTGTGGTATAACTTCGGAAGTCAGTTCTGAGTGTTATTTAGAGATCGTAAATTAAAAGTCGACTATATTATACCATAAGGATTTGACGTTATTATATATATCCCATGTATAATATGGATAGCATGTGACAGAAGGATTATACGTATGCAATGACCTCGACTTACATAGTTTAGCGAGATTATCCATGGTCGTCATAATTCATAAGTGGGTGAATTATGGACACGTAATTGGATTTCGTGACGGATAAACCTAAACTTAGAGAGTCTCACAATATAAAGTGTACTCGTTGAGCACTTGGGTAACGCGTTATAAATAGTACATATTATTCATAATACTTCACCAGATAAAATGAGTTAATTTTAATCGTTTAAACGATTAAACGAAAACACATACATAAGGGCATTTTTGGTCAATCGTAATTACTGGTATTTGTATTTGATACATAATTTGATTAGATATACATTAATTAATTGTCAAATGAGATTTTGACACATGCCATTAATATATGTATTTGTTATTTAATGTAAATAAAAATACATATATTATAATAATTATATTAATTAATTATTTAGATATTTAAATGTTAAATATTTGAATAATTAAATAATATTCATTTTTCATAATTCTTATGATAAATGTTTAATTATTATTGGTGACATGTGGCATGCTTTAATTAATTTTCCCCATGGAAAACCCACGTTCGATAGGTCGCTGAAATTCTCGATATGTATAAATGATCTATAACTTTGCTCAGATACATCTTTCTCATATTTAAACAGCTATTACATGGACAACACACACGACCTTATGTATCAGCAACGTGTTTCACTACTTTCATACATTCTTCCACCCCTTTACAATATTCGATACTCAATCTATTGGGCACACTCATCCGACTTTTATCCATATCAATAAAAATATCTAGAAATATATTAAAAATGATAAATTAATTAAAATTAATGTATGCATAATATATTAACTTAACAATTAAATAGAAATCCAAAATCAAACCATATACATACATACTTATCCCAAATCAAATTATCCATATTAATTATATGCACTATTAATTAAATTTATAAACTAAATATTTAACTAATTAATTCATAAACTAAAATATTTACCTAATTAAATTCTAAACCCTAATTGTAGGGACTGATTACGCCCAAAAAGTACTTGCGGTTATCACAGTATAGTTGGGGTGTCGATTCCTCAGAGAGATGGTTACGAAACTGATTCACTTAAAGAGAACGTAAGCAATAACTTAATTAAAGAAAAATGATTTAATTAGTAATGTAAAATAAATACTATGGAAAAATACGTAAGAGTTATCAGTAGAGAAAAACAGCAAAGCTTCGGGAATCCCTCTTGTATCAAGTTCTTATATTCAGTAGTTGATTCATTTTATTACTGAATTGAGGGTTTCACATCCCAAACCAACAATCAGAAGATATTTCAATTCAAAACTTATTAAATTCTAAGGTAACTGCAGAATTACTTTCTCTATGTTAACAACATATTATGTTATCATTATGACCTATCTAACGTCGATAATATACCCACAAGCAATACTGCAGCAGAAGATCAACTCATAAAACAACAATATCAGTTACAATTGGGTTCCCCAATCATACATAGAAGAAGCATGACTATTCCAATATGCAATTTGGTAAAACACAATCTCTGGGTTATAATCAAAAGATAAAAGAGAATAACAAAACATCAATTTTATTCAATGTTGAAGATTGTTCAGAAATCAAAAACATGAATATAATAGTTAATTACCATAGTTCATCCCTAGCCTTGCCTAGGAGATTAGTTCTCCATAGAAGAAAGAAACATAGCCTGAAGAGATCGGAGATACATCATGTTTGGCCTGAAGCTTCTTCGTGATTTTCTCTCAAATATGTGACTTCAACTTTTTTTTTTCTGTATTTCTTCTCTTTTTAGGGTTTTGGACGAGCTTGGGTATTTATAGGGAAGTCCTGGAGTCCTTATGCACATAAAACACGACTGAATTAAGCTTTTGGGTCTTTGTCGGGGGGCCGCAGTACCAAACTCTCAGTCATTCTCTATGTAGCCATGCTGAGGTTGCATCGCGATGCCACAAGGTTGGGCATCACGACGCAAGGTAGGTTTTCTGGAATGTGTTTTCTGCGTGTTCCACTCTTCTCGCGTGCTTTTGATGCGTCCGTAAGGTCCCAAAATATGTACAATTGCTCCAATATTCATGTTCTATTGCTTCCTAATAACAAGACATAAAATAAACTATAATTAAAATCAAATACCTAATAATAAAGCCGAATTAGTGATGTTCAAAGTACACTTTCATGCACTCATCACAACCTCCAACCAATTTTTTGCTAGTCCCTAGTAATTCAAGCGCAAAAATAAAATAAGAACTAAAATAAATTAAAAATAAGAAACTATCTAAGCCAATTTCGTAGGGATTACGATTGCATTTAGCATATGCAATAAGCCTTTAAACCCCTAGGTGTCCCTAGTGGACGAGTTATAATCTTGTGAGGGCTTGCAGTGACGACACCCACAAACGTCATTCAAAACATGCGATCATGCAAAAATAAAATGAAATAGTTCCAATAGTTACACATATTCTTGTCCTCAAAGAATGCCTAGTAATGAAATCAGAGAACCTTCAAAGTACTCAATGCAACTCAAATTCGAGTCCTTGAATAAATCATCTAAGTCAGACTCACAATGTGTGTGTGTAAAGGTTCATTCACAGCTCGACTTCTAGGTAAGCCAACTCAATGATTTCGTTTAAAAATTGGGATCCGATGGATCAAACCAACCTAGATATCTCAAATGCACTCTGTAATTGTCTTTATGTGCTCAATATGATATGGTTTTTTTCTTCTTTCTTTTTCAACTCTTTTTTTTCAAACACACCTACCCTTTAAGGTAGCATTTCTCCTCATGGTGGTCCTAACACTCGCCCATGGGTAGCTTCACGCTTACCGGTTATATGTGGTTTAAATATTTTTTCTTCTTTTTTTTTCAAAACTTTCTCTTTTTATTTTTAACCATATCATACATCATAACATCAGCAAATCAAGATATACATCTAAGAAAATGGCAATTCATCGACATGCAATTTCTTCAACTAGTCACCTCACCAACTACCTAGGTTTTCAATGCTAAAAACCTATAATTAAGTGCTTACCAGTCTAACCTAAATCAATTACTCAAGACATCAGATAAAAGTACATTAGAAACTTATCATTTCTAAGACTTCATCCTGAAGCAAACAATAATCATCATTAGACTTATATTATACTATTAAAGACTAAAAACTAATAATTTGTTTTTTTATAACAAGTATTATCGCTACATGCGTACACCCTCACACTAAAACTTACATTGTCCTCAATGTAAGATAAATATAAAGAAACATAAGAAATGAACAACATTACCGTGCATGGAGTTGATCAGGCTCCTACTGGTGAGACTTTAGTTGTATGGGCCGTGTATGTTGCGCTAACGCCTACATAAATACTCATGCAAATAATAATCATGCAATTAGCACACAACAAAATAAAACTAAAGAAAAGAAAAGAAAAGAAAACAAATAAAATAAAATAAAATAAATGCAGATGCAAGAGTTGCCTCCCCGCTAGAGCTAAATTTAACGTCTTCAGCCAGACGCAATTCCCCAAGTGGTCATGGTGGCTTCCATTGATGATTAAGACATGAAACGGAATTTTTGACTGGTTGTCGTAATTTATCCATGGATCCCCCAAGGTCTACTGATGGCTGAAATTTCAGGCTGCATATAGAGAAAAATTAGTTCGACCTCCTTTTTAACTTTCCAGGGATCATCTTCAGGTGAGCACTAACTTTTTTTTCCTCTTTTTACGGTTCTTCGGGATCAAGTCCAGCTTGGGAGGGTTAGATTCATGTTGTGCAGAAGCTATTTCTGGTAACACTGTGTCTAGCAGGTATGTGTAGTGGCACTTATCATCATCTCGTGGTTGTTTCTCAACATGAAATATATTCACTTCCAGTGTCATATTCCAAAATGATAACTTCATGAGACTGTTCCTGCAATTGATAAAGGCATTAGCTGTAGCAAGAAAAGGTCTACCCAAGATGAAAGGAATTTTGGATTCAATTTTAACCACCGACTGAGTATCTAGAATTAGAAAATCAACAGGGTAGTAGAATTTATCGATTTTTACTAACACATCCTCAACTACTCCCCGCGATGTTCTGATAGAGCGATCAACTAGCTGTAAAACCACAGATGTAGGTTTAATCTCTCCAAGTCCTAGCTGCATATAGATGGAATATGGCATGAGATTAATACTAACATATAAATCTAATAAGGCTTGACCAAACTCATATGTGCCAATATGATAAGTAATAATGGGACATCCTGGATCTTTGTATTTTGGTGGGGCTCAATTACTGCACTTGCTTGCTCTGTCAGGAATGTAGTCTTCTTCACATGATGTTTTCTCTTCATGGTGCATAGATCATTCAAAACCTTTGCATATGTGGGAACTTGTTTGATCACATGTAACAGAGGAAGGTTAATCTTTACTTGCTTTAGATGTTCTAAGATCTCACCATTAGGGTCTGTAGCTCTTGCAGTAGGCCTAAGAGCTTAAGGAAATGTTATTCTAATTGGGCTCTGTGTCATTTGTTTTTCCTGATGAATATTAGTACTAATATCTTTGGGGTCACCTATAATGTTAGATGTGTCCTGCACATTTATATCTTTACCACTCCGAGTGGTTATGGCACTAAGATCATTTACATTGGATGCATCATGGTCGATCTCTGCCATGTGTTGTCCTCGCAGATTTGGTTGTGCCTGATATGGGAATTTTCCTGACTCCTGCACACTTAACACGTTAGTTAATTTAGAGACTTGACTCTTTATCTCCTTATTTTCTTCAACCACATGAGCTATTAATGACTCAAACCTTTTATTAGTTTTTCTATGGGCCTCTATAAATGCGTGCACAATATCTTCTAAAGAATTTCTAGGAATGGTAGGTGTGAGATACTGATGAGCACTATAACCTTTAGGTTGTGGTGCATGAGAGGGTTGTTGAGACTCATGTTTCCAACTAAAATTTGGATGATTCCTCTAAATAGGGTTATAGGTGTCTGAATAAGGTGTATATCGCTTCTTATACATCTCTAAGGTATTGCATTGTTCCTCATATGTTTTCATCATCTCACCATATACGGACACTCTTGGGCTATGATCAATCCCCTTACACACAAAATATACCCCTTGAGGTTCTAACCGGGCTACCACATGCATAGTCTTGCTATCTTTGGCTTTTAAGGCTCATATCTCTCTAGTTAATAGCTCAACATGTGTTCTAAGACTGTCATCCTCTCTAAAGTGGTGTATGTATCCGCTAGAAGGAGTGAAACGTGTCCGATCAGGGCTATCCATGACATTAGGTCCAGTTCAAGTGTGAAATATTTCAACTAGGTCATTTAAGTGCTCAAGTGCCTCGTCAGGGTCATTTCGTATAAACTCACCATTGCACATCGTCTCAACGAATTGGTGCTCCCTATGGGTTAGACCGTCATAAAAGTAACTCACTAAGTGCCAACTCTCATACCCATGGTGAGGACAACTTGCTAACATCTCTTTAAACCTCTCCCAAGTTTGATAAAGGGTTTCACGGTCTTTCTGAGAGAAAGTAGAGATCGGTCTTTTCAAAACATTTATCTTATGGTGTGGGAAGTATTTATTAAAGAATGCTTATGTCATCCCACCATGTGATCCTATTGAACGAGGTCTTAAAGAATACAACCAGATTTTAGCTCTATCTTTAAAGGCAAAATGGAAGAACTTAAGTCTAATTGTGTCTGTAGTCCCAAACCGGTCATGGAAGGTTTCTACGACTTCTTCAAACTCTCTAACGTGCACATAAGGGTTCTCATTCTCCAAACCATGAAAGGTTGGGAGGTACTGTATCATTCCAGGTTTAAAGTCTATATATGGTGCATTAGGAGGAAACATTATGCATGATGGTGTAGCTGTGCGAGTGGGATGGAGGTACTCCTCAAGAGTCCTAATGTGTGGTCTCTCGTAGTCACTCATGTTGTGTGTGCTAGATGTAGATGGTATGGCAAAAATATTGTCAAACAGACTTTATGAATCTGAATCTTCCTCTTAAGTTCTAACAAATCTACCAAATCGATCCCTAAGTCTAGGCACACACTCAAACACAAATAAAACAAGCAGAAATAAAAGAATTAAACAAAAAAAAATCAATAAAGTAAATCTAAAACTAAAATCAAAATTTAAACTCAAACTCAAACTGAAATAGAATAAATAAATAAAAACTGAAAAGTGAAGGTGGAACGAAGTTACCGCTTTGCTGTTAATTAAGCAAACCTACTCCTTTGGAGTGTAAACCGTCTCCCCGATAACGGCGCCAAAATTTGATTACGTCCAAAAATTACTCGCGGTTATCGTAGTATAGTTGGAGTGTCGATTCCTCAGAGATGGTTACGAAGGAACTGATTCACTTAAAGAGAACGTTAACAATAACTTAATTAAAGAAAAATGATTTAATTGGTAATGTAAAATAAACACTATGGAAAAATACATAAGATTTATCAATAGAGAAAAGCAGCAAAGCATCGGGAATCCCTCTTGTATCAAGTTCTTATATCCAGTAGTTGATTCCTTTTATTACTCAATTGAGGGTTTCACATCACAAACCAACAATCAGAAGATAATTCAATTCAAAACATATTAAATTCTAAGGTAATTGATGAATTACTTTCTCTATGTTAATAACACATTATGTTATCATTATGACCTATCTAACATCGATAATATACCCGCAGGTAATACTGCAGCAGGAGATCAACTCATAAAACAACAATACCAGTTACAACTAAGTTCCCCAATCACACATAAAAGAAACATGACTATTCATATATACAATTTGGTACAACACAATCTCTAGGTTATAATCAAAAGATAAAAGAGAATAACAAAACATCAATTTTATTAAACGTTAAAGATTCTTCAGAAATTAACAACATAAATATAAGAGTTAATTACAAGAGTCCATCCCTAGCCTTGCCTAGGAGATTAGTTCTCCATAGAAGAAAGAAACATATCTTGAAGAGATCGGAGAGACATCCTGTTTGGCCTGAAGCTTCTTAGTGATTCTCTCTCACATATGTGACTTCAACTCTTTTTTGTGTATTTCTTCTCTTTTTTTAGGATTTTGGACGAGCTTGGGTATTTATAGGGAAGTCCCGGAGTCCTTATGCGCATAAAACATGACTGAATTAAGCTTTTGGGTCTTTGCCGCGGCACAGCGGTGCCAAACTCTCGGCCATTCTCTATGTAGCCATGCTGAGGTCGCGTCGCGATGCCACAAGGTTGGGAGTCGCAACGCAAGGTAATTTTTCTGGAATGTGTTTTCTGCACGTTCCGCTCTTCTCGCGTACTTCCGATGCGTCCGTAAGGTCCCGAAACATGTATAATTGCTAAAATCTTCATGTTCCATTGCTTCCTAATAACAAGACCTAAAATAAACTATAATTAAGATCAAATACTTAATAATCAAGCTGAATTGGTGATGTTCAAAGTACATTTTCATGCACTTATCATGGGCTTACTCAAAAATATATAATGGGTAAACATATCACTACAATAATGGTGATACATATTAAGGAAAATACATACCTTAATTAGCTAAATTCATAAACTAAAATATTTACTTTATTAAATTATAAACTCTAATTATAAGGGATTTACTCAAAAATACATAATGGGTAAACAATCACTACAATAATATTGATACATTAGAGACAATACATACCTTAATCAGCTTATTGTTGGATTGTGGTTGAAAATGATAAAAATGAGGATTTTTTTACTGCGGGCATTGAAGAAAAATGATTAAGGAGAATGAATAAATCAGAAAATGGAGTATGAGGTGCTGGGTTTTTTTATAGATTTTTTTAGCGTTGCCGGTATCATTAGCGACTCTAAAAGTCATACATTAAGCGTCACAACATATATTAGATGTTAAATATTACAATATTTAGCGTTGAGAATTAGGTAACGATGCTAAATTTGTACATTTTTAGCGTTAAGTTTAGGTATCGATAATAAATATTGTAATATTTATGGTTGAATATATTGGGGCGGATGTGGAACCTTTAGGGTCGGATCGATGCCCCGCGCAGTGAAAGTGGGTATAACCCATAGATATCTAGCTTGAGTGTATTTTAAAATATTTTATTTAAAACTACATTCTGTTTCGATTTCGTAGGACAAAACGTGAACCAAAACGGAGTCCGGAAACTCAAGAACAGAGAAAATGATGTTTCATTGTTTATCAGCCCTGCGTGTCGTGACACATATGCTTGGGCGTCGAGACGCCCCAAACTGCTAGAGCAACTGCGAGAGCTGAAAGTCTCAATGTCGCGACGTGGAAGGGTGGGCGCGCGATGCTCTCAGGTTTGATGCTCGGTGTTGCGACGCTAGAAGATCAGAGTCGCGACGTTGCCCTAGGCAGTGAACAATTTCAACTTCAAACCAATACTATTGTAACATCCCCCACCTTGGAGGATGCTATCGGTAGGGAATAGGTTAACGTATTCCCCTGAGTCTCTGACTTTTTGACTCTAAGCAACGCTACTGATCTCATATCAAATATAAATTCATACATGGGATCATAGCCAAACTCAATAACACCAAATAAATACAACTCATAACTCATAACGATATACTCAATCATACTTTTATGTACAACTCTGTTTCTGGACATCTTGACTTATCACACACAATCTCAACTACAAGGTGTATGACATATGACTTTACTTGAACTGCGACTGGAGTGTAACTCTGTACTCGACCTGGTGCACTTAAACCCTCTAGTGATTGCCATCAGTATCCATCATATCGAGCTCGTCCTCTGGGTATACCTGCAAAACAGAAACACTTTGAGTGGATGGATTAGATCGTTTGAACAATCTAGTGAGTGGAAAATTTAAAAACGTAAACTGAAATACTTTATTAAAATTCATTGTTCTAAAACTGAAATCCTTTCAAGGAAACTGTCTTTTCTGAAAACTCTTTTCTTATCTGAAAACAAATCACTTTTTGTAAGACTTTTCTGGAAATTCTTTCTGTTTGTAAAACTATGAACTTTTCTGGAAAACTGTGTTATTTCTAAATCTCTTTCATAAAACTTATCATTTCTGAAAATCATATCTTTGAAAATCTTATCTCTGAAACATATGTCTCTGAAAGACCTGACGTATGAGGGCGTTGCGTCTCGCCGTCCCCCATACGTCTAAACTAAAAACCATATCTCTGAAAAACTTGACGTATGGGGGTGTTACATCTCTCCGTCCCCCCATACGCCTAAACTAGTGGTATTGGGGCATTACGTCTCGCCGTCCCCCAAGTACTGAACTCGAGCCAGATGTGTGAATCAATGCCATCATCTCGAATTTGAATCTAGGGTATAAGTGTATTACGTCTCACTATCCCTCTAGCCCCAAAATCTAGGATCTAGGGGTGTTATGTATCGTCGTCCCCTAGTCTTACTCTACATATGCACATGTGGTAAATGTCAATTCCAATATCTGTACCAAGTAACATCTGAGGTGTGTTTTTACCACATTCGTCCAAAAATCATCAAATCATGCTTTAAAATCATCACCTTGTAAAACATTTCTTAAAACATTCTCATTCAAACATAATTGAAAGTAAACTTGGCTAACGCCCTAAGTGCTCAAAAATAAGTCTTAATTCAAAACAAATAAGTAAATATCAATTTGAGAAAAGGGTCCATTCACATATTGATAATTATTGGCAATGATCTTATATACGACAGAAGAGATTCATGTGGAAAAGCTAGTCCGTCTTGACCAAGAAAGGTGACCGGTGCTTACACACACGCGTATAACGCAAACGCACGTATCGTTCAAGTAGTATAAAAAGTATCAATCCCACGAGGACTTAATACCTAATCTATTAATTTTATGAGGTCAAATGATTACTAGTATCTAACAAGTTGATTGATTAATTTGAAATGGTGATGATTTTGAATTTAAAAACAAGTAAATAAAATTACAAGAAGGTAGGTTTAAGAAAAATTCAATATTAAAAACTATATAGGGTTGTGATTTCTTCCAATATCATTTTAAAGATGAAGTGGTTATTTTATGTTTGTGTAATTTATCGGTTTACTAACCTGGAACACGAAATTATGCGAAAGCCTCTGTCGATGGTCAGACGCAAATACCCAGTTTAACCCAATTGAACCATATGTCTATGTCAACCAAATTACCTGGATTTATTAAGTTTAAGTTCTAATTATGGCTACCCCCGCCCGACATGTATATGTCTATCCTGTAAGGAAATCTATTAAAGAGTTATCTATCATCAAAGAAGATCGTGGGCTATTAAGTCTAAGGCTGAAACCTAAAATTCTTTTGTCAAGTTTATTTTAGATTTACCAGATCTATCTTATTAGTGGCCAATTAAAAAGTCGCATTAAGCTTAAGATTTAATAAGTAAACCTTTAAATTACCCAAACTATAAAATAACCCCCTTATAAACCGGTGATATTAAAATTCATCACAACCCCAGATAACTAACTTAGTTACGACACATAACTAGGGCTAGTAAAAGACATAAAATAAGAATGCTGAAAAGTAATTGCGTTAAAGTAAAAACTGAAAAGTAAATTACAATAAAATAAAATGCTAAGGTAAAAGGATCAACTTTTACTACTACTAATTTAGATATCTCCCTTAATATAATATATTAACTTGTGATTATTTTACCAATCAGCCATATAAGCGATAACCTGATTAAGTCAAATTAAGTCCAACCAGCCATAAAGGCGGAACCAAAATAAACCTGCCATATAGGCGGTAAGAAAATTTAATTACCAACCGACCAATCTGGCAGTATCCTTGCTTAGTCAGGTTTAAACCAGTTTAAAATGAATTACCAACCGACCAATATAGCGGTATCCTTTTTAAGTCAAATTTTAAATAGTTAATATATTATATTTAAGGGAGATTAATCTAAATAGCAATAGTAAAAGAATTACCTTTCACCCTAGCAGAGGGAAGTTACCTCCTCATGGTTGAATAGTAAAAACTGTAAAAAGTAAAGAAAGTAAATTACTATTACTATTACAGAACGTAATTAAAATTTATTACAAAATTGAAATTAAAACAAACTAGATAGAAAACTCTCTATTTACATTAGAGAATTCAGAGAGGAATGTACATCTGAAATCAGAAAACTGAGCTGAATTTATAGACCCCGGTAGGCTTCCCTCGTCGCGACGCGCGCTTCGAGTCACGACGCGCCACGTGTCAGCTTGTGATTGCTTTCTTCAGATTCTTATCTGCCACGTGGCATTTCGAATAAATGACTCAATAATTGTGCTGACGTGGCAGTGATGTGGCGAAAGTGATTGTCGGCACCGTAGGAATGCGACACGTGGCACGCTGTGATTGGTTGATGATGACGTGGCACTTTACTCGGTCAACCGGTGATGTGGACGATGACATGGCAGACACGTGGAATGACACGTGACGATGTCGATTGTCGGCACCGTAGGATGATGACACGTGGCACGGTGCACGTTAGCAGATCGGTTGTGATGGTGACAAGTGAATATTCCTTACAGCTAAGACTCGACCCAATTCCTATGCTGCTTCTACGTATTGTGGCTTAACACCAACACTAGTACCGCAAAACACACAGATGTTTTCAACTCGTCTTCTTGAAGTGGCTTCCATGTTTTACTCTGGATGTCTTCAAAAGTACAATGATGAGTTGAATTTATAACACCTGAAAATAGTGAGTAAAATAATAGCACTAGTACCTACCAAATGACAATTATTAGTTAAACAGTAAAATAAATCGTGATAGTAAAAAAGGTCTGGATCATGTCGGAGAAAATAAAAAAAAACAACAAAACAAATAACAATTATTAGGAAAAGACAAAGAGATATAATATGTACAAGAAAAGTAGGGGCTTGATTGACGTCTATGCGTCAAAGACAAGCTTCCCATCCAATTTTATTATAAATTGGCAAACATGGTCTTTTTGAGTCAGATTCCCAAGACTTAACTGTTGTATTTCTTTTTGAAATTGTGAATATAACACATGAATTTCATGATACACATATCCACTGGGATGCGTCTCAAGAGTTTTAGATATATCATCCAAAGACTCCTTACTCAAGCCATCCCTAATGAAATTAATCTTATTTTCATGGTTATCAGACACAATTCCTAAATAACAACAACGAGTATCACAAAACATATAAACACATTTATAACAAACACACATTCTTTTGGCTCTTCTCTATTTAGCTTATGTGCTCCTTCCTAAATCAGGCAGAGGTGAAATAAAAGAGTCAGAAGACTCACATGCTAATCGGACCCGTGCTTCAATAATCCAACGAATGTCAGTAGGAATACCTTTGATCATCAGTAACCTCATCCGTTCCAAGCGAGCTTTGTAGACTTTCATCAGAGATTTTTTAGGGAGAGAAGGAAATTACTTGCGAAGATTTGCGAGAGCTTCTTCCATCTTGAAATGACTTAATCTGCAAAAACTAAATACACAAAATTAAATCACATCAAATCAAAATATATACATAAATTACATGGGTTGCCTCCCTGCGAGCGCTAAGTTTAACGTCGTCAGCTAGACGTGACTTCTCGAACGTTAGGCTGAATCTGAAAGTGTGACACTTTCTTTTCGTCGCTCAAATGATTCTCCCCAGTAGTGCTTGACACGCTTGTTTTTAACCTTGAATGTTTTGTTGGAGTTAGGATCACGTATCTCAATGGCTCTATCTGATAAAACCTCGGTGATCACTAATGGACCTTACCACCGTGATTTTGGCTTCCATGGGAAGAATTTCACCATTGATTTGTTTAACAATACCTTCTGCCCTGGTTCCAGTTGTATGCGCAATAACTTCTCATCATGTCTCTTCTTGGCCTTTTCTTTGTACAATTTGGCATCCTCAAAAGGCTGATTGTGAAATTCCTCCAATTCGTTGAGCTGGTGGAACTTTTTCTCTTCTGTTGCTTGTAGTGCAAGAATTGGCTTTTTCAGTGCAAAAGACGCTTTATCTTCAGGCTCCACAGGCAATTGACATGTTTTAAGTTTGTCAGTAGAACTTTGCATTGCATTGGAGTTCTGAATGATACTGTGTATCACATCAAGTCTGAAACATTCCTCCTTCTTTTCATCATCTGGGAAATTCATGGCCTTGAAAACATTAAATGTTATTTCTTAGTCCTGTACCCTCATGGTTAATTATCTTTTTTGTACATCAATAATGGTTCGACCTGTAGCCAATAACAGTCTCTCAATGATGATTGACACGTTTGCGTCTTCCTCCATATCAATGACAATAAAATCTGCTGGGAAAATAAATTTGTCAACCTTGACCAGCACATCATCGACTACGCCTCTTGGAAATACGAGCGTTCTATCAACAAGTTGTAGAGAGACTGAAGTGGGCATTGTTTCTACAATCTGCAGTTTCCTGAAAATAGAAAAAGGCATCAAGTTAACACTTGCACCTAAATCACATAAAGCCTTACCAAAGTTATGTTCTCCTATGATGCATGGAATGGTGAAACTGCCAGAATCTTTCAACTTTGGGGGAAGTTTCCTCTGAATGATGGCACTGCATTCTTCCGTCAATGCTACTGTCTCATAGTCTCCCAATCTCCGTTTTCGTGAAAGAATGTCTTTCATGAATTTTACATAGCTGGGCATTTGTTCCAAGGCTTCTGCAAATGGAATGTTGATATGAAGCTTTTTGAACACCTCCAGGAAACGAGCAAACTGCTTGTCCAGTTTATTTTTCTGAAGACTCTGAGGAAAAAGGTGGAGGTGGAGTGCTCTGTTCTTTTTCCTTTGCTTCTTTTTCCTCCATCTGTTGCTTTGTTTCTTTTGGAACTTCCTCAGCAGTTGTTTTGGCTCCAACATATTTGTTGATTTCAGTGCCACTTTTTAACATGATGGCATGGCACTGCTCCTTCCCTATGTTCCTTAGATTTGGTTATGTGTTGCTAGGAAGATTCCCTGGCGGTCTGTAACTCTGAGCATTGACCAATTGTCCGATTTGATTCTCCAGTGCTTTGATGGAAGCAGATTGGCTCTGAAACATAGCATAGTACTTTTTTAACTGAGCCAGCACTTCTGCTATTCCTGGTTCATTTGCCTGCTCATGGCCTTTATTCTGTGCTGGAATCAGGTGGTGGAGGTGGTGGATAGTTCTGCTGTGGAATCCAGGTGGTGGATTGTTTTTTGCCCTGAATTGTTGCTCCATGAAAAATTAGGATGATTCATCCACTAGGGTTGTAGGTGTTGGAATATGGTTTTTTCCCCTGTCTGTTGAAATTGTTGACAAAATTCACCGTTTCTTCAAGTTGGTTTGGCTCTGGTGCTCCTCCATATGGTGAACTTGTGGATCCAGTGGTAAGAGTCTCCATGAATTTGCATATCTGATCCAACTTGGCGTTGACTGCTGTATTGGCTCCACTTTCATAAATTCATGCAATTCTTTGGATCATGCTCCTTTCTGTTGGCCACAAGGAATTATTGTTGACCATTTCTTCGATTAGGTTCCAGGCTTGATCTTCTTCTTTTGCCATTAAAGCTCCTCCAGTAGCAGCATCGATTGTGGTTCTCATCAGTCCAGAAAGTCCATTATAGAAAGTTTGGACTTGAAGCCATTTTGGAATCTCATGGTGAGGACATTTTCGAAGCAAATCTTGTTGTACCTTCCAAGCTTCGTAGAGAGTTTCCGAGGCTGGTGGAAAGTACTTTGCAAGAAAATTGGTGGCTAAAGTGTTCCAAGTTGTGATGGAACCTGCTGGTAGTGAATGTAGCCAAGCTTTAGCTCTGTCCTTCAAGGACTATGGGAAAACACGCAGTCTCATTGCTTCTTCAGCTTCTCGGTTGTAATTGAAAGTGCCGCAAACTTCCAGGAAGTTGCTGATGTGAGTATTAGGATCTTCAGTTGCTTTCCCCACAAACTGCACTGACTGCTGAATCATCTGAATGCATGTTTTGATGTCACCTGCATTTGCTGGTAAGGGGGGAAGTACAATACATGAAATGAGTCTGTCAACCACTAGAATGGTTCTATCTCAAATGGGTATTGGTGGTGCAACTTCCAAAGGTTCATGTTCCATATTGACTAAAGCTTCTTGGCTTTCTCACATTTCCCTTCTCAACTGTCTGATGGTTCTTTCAATTTCCGGGTCAAGCGGTCGAAGTTCAAAGCTTATGGTTCGTCTCATGAAGTTTTTGAGAACCTGAAACACAAGAAAACAAAAACAATAAGTAAAAAGAAATTAGATACAACTAAATGTATCTAACCTCAAAACTAATAGTGAAAGATAAATAAGTCCCCGGCAACGGCATATAATGCAAGCGCACGTATCGTTCAAGTAGTATAAAAATTATCGATCCCACGAGGACTTAATACCTAATCTATTAATTTTATGAGGTCAAATGTTACTAGTATCTAACAGGTTGATTGATTGATTTGAAATGGTGATGATTTTGAATTAAAAAAAAAGTAAATAAAATTACACGAAGGTAGGTTTAGGAAAATTCAATATTAAAAACTATCTAGGGTTGTGATTTCTTGCAATATCATTTTAAAGATGAAGTGGTTATTTTATGTTTGTGTAATTTATCGGTTTACTAACCTGGAACACGAAATTATGTGAAAGCCTCTGTCGATGGTCAGACGCAAATACCCAGTTTAACCCAATTGAACCATATGTCTATGTCAACCAAATTACCTGGATTTATTAAGTTTAAGTTCCAATTATGGCTACCCCCGCCCGATAGGTATATGTCTATCCTGTAAGGAAATCTATTAAAAGGTTATTATCTATCTCAAGGAAGATCATGGGCTATTAAGTCTAAGGCTGAAACCTAAAATTCCTTTGTCAATTTATTTTAGATTTACCAAATCTATCTATTAGTGGCCAATTAAACGAAGCATTAAGCTTAAGACTTAATAAGTAAACATTTAAATTACCCAAACTATAAAATAACCCCCCTTATAAACTGGTGATATTAAAATTCATCACAACCCCAGATAACTAACTTAGTTACGACACATAACTAGGGTTAGTAAAACTAAAAGTAAAAGACAAAATAAGAATGAAAAGAATGCTGAAAAGTAATTGCGGTAAAGTAAAAGCTGAAAAGTAAATTACAATAAAATAAAACGCTAAGGTAAAAAGATCAACTTTTACTACTACTAATTTAGATATCTCCCTTAATATAATATATTAACTTGTGATTATTTTACCAACCAGCCATATAGGCGGTAACCTGATTAAGTCAAATTAAGTCCAACCAGCCATAAAGGCGGAACCAAAATAAACCAGCCATATAGGCGGTAAGAAAATTTAATTACCAACCAACCAATCTGGCGGTATCCTTGCTTAGTCAGGTTTAAACCAGTTTAAAATGAATTACCAACCGACCATATATAGCGGTATCCTTTTAAGTAAAATTTTAAATAGTGAATATATTATATTTAAGAGAGATTAATCTAAATAGCAATAGTAAAAGAATTACCTTTCACCCTAGCAAAGGGAAGTTACCTCCTCATGGTTGAATAGTAAAAACTGTAAAAAGTAAAGAAAGTAAATTACTATTACTATTACAGAACGTAATTAAAAGTTATTACAAAATTGAAATTAAAACAAACTAGATAGAAAACTCTCTATTTACATCAGAGAATTCAGAGAGGAAGGTACATCTGAAATCAGAAAACTGAGCTGAATTTATAGACCCCGGTAGGCTTCCCTCATCGCGACGCTTGCTTCGATTCGCGACGCGCCACGTGTCAGCTTGTGATTGGTTTCTTCAGATTCTTATCTGCCACGTGGCATTTCGGATAAATGACTCAATAATTGTGCTGACGTGGCAGTGACGTGGCGATGACGTGGCGACACGTGGCGAAAGTGATTGTCGACACCGTAGGATTGCGCCACGTGGCATGCTGTGATTGGTTGATGATGACATGGCGATGACGTGGCACTTTGACTCGGTCAACCGGTGATGTGGACGATGATATGACAGACATGTGGAGTGACACGTGGCGATGGCGATTGTCGTTACCGTAGGATGATGACACGTGGCACATTGTACGTTAGCAGATCGGCTGTGATGGTGACACGTGGCACGACGTACGTTAGCAAAGTCAAACTTCTCAGATTCTGAAACGTGAACCCGGCGCACGTTAGCACGGTGAGGCGCACTTTAGGCGTCGCGATGCCAAAGGCTTGCGCGTCGCGACGCGCGAAATGATGAAAATACCCTTTTGTCCGATTTTCACTATTTTGGCCCCAAATCACCTCCAGAGAGTCCTGAAACTTTATTTATCTACAAAATATTCTCAAAACTCAAGAAACTATACAAAATATTAGGTCAAATGAGTGGGAAATAGTGATAGATTTACCACTCATCAAAAGGCTTGGAAATTAATCACCATTCCTTCAAAATCCCTTGAAAGTGATTAAGATTTTAAGAGCTTCCTTGCATCATGGCTCACGTTTTTTGCCTTCTAAGGGATGAGAAAATAGTGCCATATTTATAGGAGAAAATGGCTGATTTTTTATTTGACATGAATTGCTAGATTTGTGCCACATCACCTATTCTAATCCATTCTTGAAATTTACTGTAGTAATTATGGAAATTATAATTTTTGACTTACTTCTGGTTCAAATTTAGAAATTATCCAAGGCAGAAGTTGTAGGTCTAGGTCTTAACTTTCCGACGATATAAAGTTTATAAAAATTTGAGATCGTATGAAAAAGTTATGGCCCAAATACTAAAGGATTTCTGTATTGAATCTTAGAAAAAATTATGCATCGAAGCTGCGAGAAATTTATCGAATGTCTGAAAAGTAATTCACGGGCACACTTATGCTTGAGCATGATTTATATCATATATCATACCACCTATAAAATAATAGTCGTCAGAATTTCTGGGGTGTTACAACTAGACACTTCCAATTTTCTCCTAATACTTCAAATACAACTAAAATCCAATTTTAGCATCATAACTATCATCAACACATGTTATACAACTCACATACATGTATTCTAAATTCATATATGTATTTGTTTGAATCAAAACACAAACCAATTTAGAATCCCACAATGAAATTACTCATGAATAATTATAGGTCACTCAAAGATGGTCAAATGATTCTAGAATGGTAGCCTTATCTCTAAACTTTAATCTAGAGTTCCAAACTCTTATTAATTATTTCGTGTCCAACATGAACATCTTTGACCCAATTACAAGCATATTGTGTTTATACTTCCAAAGCATCCTAACACAATTCATTAGCCTAATTTCAACTTTAAGCTATGTAATTATGCATCCAATACATAACTCATCATTATATGTCCCACTAATGAAAAACATAGTTTAAGAGAAGATCAGACTTACCTAGTAAGGTTGATACAAAGATTCAACATCATTCTCCTTGTTGAATGGTTGGAGAACTTCCAAGGTTTGCAAACTTGACTCCAAGATCCAATCTTGAATCTAATGCTAGCAAGCTTCACTCCAAGATCCAATCTTGATTTCTCCTAGATGAAATGATGTAGAAATATTCCAAAGCTTCTCTAAATGCTTCTCTAACTTATGCTAATTTCTCCAAGAATTACTTGTATTTAGCTTTCACAAGCTTAATTAAAACTTTTGCTCAAGCTTGCTATTTATGACAAAACTTAGGTAATTTTTAATTACTAAAAGTTTTAATCAACTTTTATGTGGGCTTAATCTAATTTTTCCAAATATGTATAATTAGGTGTGACTAATCACTTTTTTTCTACCACTTTTATTTAATCCAATTTAATCAAGACAAAGTTTAATTAATGGATTAGTTACATGTCTACAACTTTTATTTATTCAAATTAAATCAATCCAAATACACATATAATTACATATTAACAATTATCAAAATATCCGCCTTTGTGTAATTTTAAATTCATCCAATTAGGTCAAAGTAAATAATCAATGTATTCCAATAACACTTGATTATCTTAGTTGATAATTATAATATCGAGTATTATTTATTATCAAAAATAATCGGTTACCCAAGTGCTCAACGAGTACACTTCATATTGTGGGACTCTTTAAGTCCAGACACGTCATGTAAGCCTAGCTAATATATACGCAATTCGGCCACCTCCGAATTTGTGAACAACACGAACGACCTTTCTGAACTATACAAGTCGAGGTCTTCACATATGTTTAACAATCCCATCATCGTAGGATATTCGAGTTGTGCTTAGGAAACATAGAATACACCGTCAAGTTTCCGAGGCGCACATCTCATGTCGACATGTCCATAATTATTTACAACTAATGCGATCTACCCTAGGTGATCGGCTTTGACCAAAGTCTTTAAGATTCGTGACTTACTCATATGAATATCTAAACCCTTTTATGGAACACATAGGGGCCGACAGATCCTATCTTGATACGTATTTGATTAACGAGTGCATCGATCCACACCTAACAAACATCTAGAGGCCAGACCATGAAAGGTTTCTGACATACATGTCATCTAAGTATGAATGATCTCACACAAAATCAATGTTATTCTATAGTCAAAGGATCACATATGCTACTCGACTCGAGGAGATTCCTATTGATGGTGGTGTGTACTTCCAACTATTAGGAATCACATGTGAGTCATTCAGTATTCGCTCCAATGAATACCCACATATCTATACGAGCTTCTAAAGATTATGGCACGTCGGTTAAACCATTAGAACTCCAATTTCAATATATTACATGTGCTAGTCTTCTAGGTTATATGAATTCGACCGTATTTCAAAATCAATGACTAGGAATATTTATTTTAAGAATAATTTATAATAGTAATATTATCCCAATGTTGAACCACCCACTGTCCAGTATTACTACAAGATTATTCTAAGGTTGATGTCATTCTCAGCATATTTAAACATTAATCTAATATGCATAATGACATTACCATTAATAAGGTATGAAATGAAAATATAGTTATTTTATTAATAAATAATACAATACATTATTCGGATTGTGATGAGTGGTAAATCTATCACTATTTTCCACTCATTTAACCTAATAATTTGTATAGTTTCTTCAGTTTTGTGAATATTTTGATGTGTTTTGTGTTATTTTGTAGATAAATAAAGTTTCATGACATTCTGGAGGTGATTTGGGCCAAAACAGTGAAAATTGGACGAAAAGGGTATTTTGGTAAATTCCTGTGTCGCGACGCCAAGACCTTCAGCATCGCGACGCCTAAAATGCACCGAACAGTGCTAACGTGCGCCGGGTCCATAAATCAGAATCTGAGAAAAGTTTGACTTTGCTAACGTGCGCCGTGCCACGTGTCACCATCACAGCCGATCTGCTAACATGCGATGTGCCACGTGTCAGCATCCTACGGTGCCGACAGTCATCATCGCCATGTGTGCCACGTGGCATCCTACGTGTGCCACGTGGCATCCTACGTGTGCCACGTGGCATCCTACGTGTGCCACGTGGCATCCTACGTGTCTCCATGTCATCAGCCACGTCAGGAAGTCAATAAGTCAACATTGCCACGTGTCGTGCCACATCATCATCAGCCAATCAAGAAGTGCCACATGTCGCAATCCAACGGTGCCGACAGTCTCTTTCCCACGTGTCGCCACGTCACCGCCATGTCACCGCCACATCAGTGCCACGTCAGCATCAATCATTGAGTATCTAATCCTTATCTGACACGTGGCGGATAAGAATCTCATCGACCAATCAGAAGCCGCCACATGTCACAATAATTGAAGCCTAACCACCTCGCCACGTGTCACCTTATCAGCTTATCCAGAATCTTCAAACCGGTGAACCAGAGCGTGCCACGTCGATAAAAGCTGGCGTAGCGACGCTGAAGGCCCTAGCGTCGCGACGCTGGAAGCCTATCGAGGCCTATAAATTGAGCTCGAGATTTCAGAATTCATTGCACCACTCTCTCTCTTATATTCTATCTAAAGAGATAGTTTCTCTCTCTACTTTCTTTTAATTTTTAGTTTTTTTTAGTTTTTAGTTTTGTAATTAATTTTAATTACGTTTTGTAATAATAGTAATTTACTTGTTTTTTACTTTTTACAGTTTTTACTATTTACCATGAGGAGGTAACTTCCCCAGCTAGGGTGAAAGGTAATTCTTTTACTGTTACTATTTAGATTAATCTCCCTTAAAAATAATATATTCACTATTTAAAATATTGGCTTAAAAAGGATACCGCCAGATTGGTCGGTTGGTAATTCATTTTAATCTGTTTTTAAACCTGACTAAAAAAGGATACCGCCAGATTGGTCGGTTGGTAATTTAATTTTGTTCCGCCTTTATGGCTGGTTGGACTTAATTTGACTTAATCAGGTTACTGCCTTTATGGCTGGTTGGAAAAAGAATCACAAGTTTATATATTATTTTATGGGAGATATCTAAATTAGTAGTAGTAAAAGTAATTCTTTTTACCTTAGCATTTTATTTTATTGTAATTTACTTTTCAGTATTTACTTTACCGCATTTTTACTTCATGTCTTTTATTTTCAAGTTTTTACTAGCCCTAGTTATGTGTTGTAACTAAATTAGTTATCTGGGGTTGTGATGACTTTTAATATCACCGTTTTATAAGGGGTTAGATTATAGCTTGGGTAATATAAAGATTTATTTATTAAGTCTTAATCTTAATGCTTTTTCATTAACTGGCCATTAATAAAATTGATCTGGTAAATCTAAAATGAACTAGACATAGGGATTTTAGGTTTCAGCCTTAGACTAAATAGCCCACGATCTTCCTTGAGGATAGATAACCCTTTAATAGATTTCCTTACAGGATAGGAATATACCTGTCGGGCGGGGGTAGCCATAATTGGAACTTAAACTTAATGAATCCAGATAATTTGGTTGACATAGACATATGGTTCAATTAGGTTAAACTGGGTATTTGTGTCTGACCATCGACAAAGGCTTACACATAATTTAGTGTTCCAGGTTAATAAATCAATATATTACCCAACTTTAAGATAACCACTTCATCTTTAAAATGATATTGGAAGACATCACAACCCTAGATAGTTTTTAATATTGAATTTTCTTAAAACCTATTTTCGACAATTTTATTTACTTGCTTTTAAATTTAGAATCGTCACCATTTCAAATCAATCAAACAACCTGTTAGATACTAGTAATCATTTGACCTCATAAAATTAATAGTTTTGATATTAAGTCCTCGTGGGATCGATATTTTTATACTACTTGAACGATATGTGCGCTTGCGTTATACGTGTGTGTTTACGTCGGTTAAGTTTTTGGCACCGTTGCCGGGGACTTATTTATCCTTTACTATTAGTTTAGGGGTTAGATACGTTACTTGTATCTAATTTTTTTTACTTATTGTTTTGTTTTCTTTTGTTTCAGGTTTTCAGAAACTTCATGAGACGAACCAGAAGTTTTGAACTACGACCGCTTGACCCAGAAATTGAAAAAACCATCAGACAGTTGAGAAAGGAAAGGCGAGAAGGCCAAGAAGCTTTAGTCAACATGGAACCTGAACCTTTGAACGTTGCACCGCCAATTCCTATTCGAGACAGAACCATTCTGGTGGTTGACAGACTCATTTCTTGCATTGTACTTCCTCCCTTACCAGCAAATGCGGGTGACATCAAAACATGCATTCAGATGATTCAGCAGTCAATTCAGTTTGGGGGGAATGCAACTGAAGATCCTAATTCCCACATCAGCAACTTCCTGGAAGTTTGCGGTACTTTCAATTAAAACTGAGAAGCTGAAGAAGCAATGAGACTGCGTGTTTTTCCATACTCCTTAAAGGACAGAGCTAAAGCTTGGCTAAATTCACTACCAGAAGGTTCTATCACAACTTGGAACACTTTAGCCACCAAATTTCTTGCAAAGTACTTTCCACTAGCCAGAACCGGAAAGCTGAGGAATGACATCACATCCTTTGTACAACAAGATTCAGAATCCCTCTGTGAAGCTTGGGAAAGGTATAAAGATTTGCTCCGGAAATGTCCTCACCATGAGATTCCAAAATGGCTTCAAGTCCAAACATTCTATAATGGGCTTTCTGGAATAATGAGAACCACAATCGATGCTGCTGCTGGAGGAGCTTTAATGGAAAAATGAGAAGATCAAGCCTGGGACCTAATCGAAGAAATGGCCAACAACAATTCTTTATGGCCAACAGAAAGGAGCATGATCCAAAGAATTGCATGAATTTATGAAAGTGGAGCCAATACAGCAGTCAACGCCAAGCTAGATCAAATATGCAAATTTATGGAGACTCTTACCACTGGATCCACAAGTTCACCATATGGAGGAGCACCATAGTCAAACCAACTTGAAGAAACGGTGAATTATGTCAGCAATTTCAACAGACAATGGAACAATCCATATTCCAACACCTACAACCCAGGGTGGAGGAATCATCCTAATTTTTCATGGAGCAACAATTCAGGCCAACAGCAGAACTATCCACCACCTGAATTCCAGCAACATAACAAAAGTCAGGAGCAAGCAAATGAACCAGGAATAACAGAAGTGTTGACCCACTTGAAAAAGTTAGAAGCAAAACACGACTCTCAAGCAGCAAGATATGATGCTATGTTTCAATCCCAAGCAGCATTAATTCAAAGTCAATCTGCTTCTATTAAAGCACTGGAGAATCAAATGGGACAACTGGCAAATGCTCAGAGTTACAGACCGCCAGGTACCCTTCCTAGCAACACAGAGCCAAATCCAAGAAACATGGGGAAGGAGCAATGTCATGCCATCATGTTAAAAAGCGGTACTGAAATCAACAAAGATGTTGGAGCCAAAACAACTGCTGAGGAAGTTCCAAAAGAAACAAAGCAACAGATGGAGGAAAAAGAAGTAAAGGAAAAAGAACAGATCACTCCACCTCCACCTTTTCCTCAACGTCTTCAGAAGAATAAATTGGACAAGCAATTTTCTCGGTTCTTGGAGATCTTCAAAAAGCTGCATATCAACATTCCATTTGCAGAAGCGTTGGAACAAATGCCCACCTATGCCAAATTCATGAAAGATATTCTTTCACGAAAACGGAGATTGGGAGATTACGAGACAGTAGCATTATCAGAAGAAAGAAGTGCCATCATTCAGAGGAAACTTCCCCCGAAGTTGAAAGATCCTGGCAGTTTCACTGTTCCTTGCGTCATAGGAGAACATAACTTTGGTAAGGCTTTGTGTGATTTAGGTGCGAGTGTTAACTTGATGCCTTTTTCTACTTTCAGGAAATTACAGATTGGAGAAACAATGCCAACTTCAGTCTCACTGCAACTTGCTGATAGAACGCTCGTATTTTCGAGAGGTGTAGTTGAGGATGTGCTGGTCAAGGTTGACAAATTCATTTTCCCAGCATATTTTATTGTCCTTGATATGGAGGAAGACGCAGACGTGCCAATCATCCTCGGGAGACCATTCTTGGCTACAGGTCGAACCATTATTGATGTACAAAAAGGAGAATTAACCATGACGGTACAGGACCAAGAAGTAACATTCAATGTTTTCAAGGCCATGAATTTCCCAGATGATGAAAAGAATGAGGAATGTTTTAAACTCGATGTGATACACAGTACCATTCAGAACTCTGATGAAAGACAAAGTTCTACTGACAAACTTAAAACATGTCAATTGCCTGTGGAGCCTAAAGATAAAGCGTCTTTTGTACTGAAGGAGCCAATTCTTGCACTACAAGCAACAGAAGAGAAAAAGTTCCATCAGCTCAACGAATTGGAGGAATTTCACAATCAGCCTTTTGATGATGCCAAATTGTACAAAGAAAAGGGCAAGAAAAGACATGATGAGAAGTTAGTGCGCATACAACTGGAACTAGGGCAGAAGGTATTGTTAAACAAATCAAGGGTGAAATTCTTCCCATGGAAGCCAAAATCACGGTGGTCAGGTGCATTTGTGATTACCAAAGTTTTACCAAATAGAGCCGTTGAGATACATGATCCTGACGCTAAAAAACTTTCAAGGTGAAAAACAAGCGTGTCAAGCACTACTGGGGAGAATCATTTGAGCGACAAAAAGAAAGTGTTACACTTTCAGATCCAGCTTAACGTTCGAGAAGTCAAGTCTGGCTGATGACTTTAAACTTAGCACTAGCAGGGAGGCAACCCATGCAATTTGTGTATATATTGTGATTTGGTGTGTTTTATTTTGGTGTGTTAATTTTTGCAGGTGTAGTCATTTCAAGATGGAAGATGCTCTCGCAAATCTTCACAAGCAATTTCCTTCTCTCCCTCAAAAATCTCTGATGAAAGTTTACAAAGCTCGCTTGGAACGAATGAGACTACTGATGATCAAAGGTATTCCTACTGACATTCGTTGGTTAATTGAAGCACGAGTTCGATTGGCAGGTGAGTCTTCTGACTCTTTTATTTCACATCTGCCTGGTTTTGGAAGAAGCACATATGCAAAGAAACGTAGAGCTAAACAAATGGGTGTTTGTTACAAATGTGCATGCTGGAATTGCAATACTCATTGTCGTTCTTTAGGAATGGTGTCTGATAATCGCGAAGACAAAATTAACTTCATTAGGGATGGCTTGAGTAAGGAGTCTTTGGAAGACATATCTAAAACTCTTGAGACGCATCCCAGTGGAAGTATGTATCATGAAATTCGCTTGTTATATGCACAATTCCAAAAGGAAAGACAACTGTTAAGTCTCGGGAATCTGACTCAAAAAGACCCTGTTTGCCAATTTATAAGAAAATTGGATTGGAAGCTTGTCTCTGACGCATAGACGTCAATCAAGCCGTTACTTTTCTAGTAAATATTATATCTCTTTGTCTTTTCTTAATAATTGTGATTTGTTTTGTTGTTTTCTTTTATTTTCTTCGACAGGATCCAGACCTTTTTGACTATCACGATATTAATTCGCTACTAATCGTCCTCTGAAAGATACTTGTGCTATTTTTACTCACCCTTTTCAGGTACTATAAATTCAGCCCGTCATTGCACTTTTGAAGGCATCCAGAGTTGAGAAAGAAATACATATAAAAATAGAAGCCACTTCAAGAAGACGAGTTGAAAACATGTGTGTTTGTGTTAGTAGTGTTGGACACTAAACCAAAATACGTAGAAGCACACACAAGAATTGGGTCGAGTCTTAGCTGCAAGAAATATGCACGTAATATATGGCGGAGGCAATCTTGGACTTATGGGATCGTTTCAAAAGCTGTACAGGAAGGAGGCAGTCATGTTTTGGGAATCATCCCAAAACCCTTGGCAGAGGCAAATCTTATTGGATCATCAAACGGAGAGGAACTGATCGTGCCAGGTATGTCTGAACGATCGGTAGAAATGATTAACCGTGTTGATGCTTTTATTGCTTTGCCAGGTGGCTTGGGTACATTGGAGGAAATTTTTATAGTTCTATCTTGGGCGAACCTGAACATACACCAGAAACCGCTTGGACTGCTCAACGATGATGGATTTTATGATTTTCTTTGTGTATTTCTTGATGATGCTCGGAGAAATGGCTTCGTGTCAAAACCTTAAAAAAACCCCTCTTTACTGCCAGAACTGCTACGGATCTAATAGACCAACTCATAGCCTATGAACCACAAGTTGACCCTATCATTTCAAAGATAAATTCGTCCGAGGACGATCGTGGTAAGAGCCGTCGTGTTAATCTGGATCTTAACCTTTAATTCCTGCAGATTTCAGCTAACCAGGTACGACCTTCTTAACTCTCCTTTTACTATTTAAGACATTGGGGACAATGTCTCATTTAGGTTTGGGGAAGGGAATTAGTTGATTAGTACCTTGTTTTTAGTTGTGTGTTATTTTTATTTTAGTCCAAATTTGTTCGAAAAATACAAAAAATTGAAATTTTTCAAAAATTACAAAAATATTTTGTGTTTTTGTGTTTTTATTTTGACTAAAAAGGTGAAATTGGTAAGAGATAGCTGAGTAAGGAGTTTCCACTCCTGAGACGTATCTCAAATCTATTTCGAAACAAGTTAATTTTTGTTTATTTTATTTTGAATTATTTAATTTGTAAATTCTCCATAAACTGACTAAAATGGATCTTCATATGCTCAGTTGACATATTATCAACATATATAGTAACATATGGACATGAGCTAAAATTGAAAAGTTTGTAATATTCAGTGCTCTAGTTTAATTGAGGAAACATCTCAAAAGCAATGGAGTAAAAAAAAAAAAAATATGAATCAATCCGAGTTATTAAGTCTGTAAGGGTGTTTTAACACCTAGTGCCCTAAAGCCAACTGGTTTGGGAGTCACTGGCCCAAAGCTCGTTACATGGATCGAAGATGCTGCAAAAAAATATATATCTGAAGTCTGAGTAATTAAGTCCGTAGGGGTGTCTTAACACCTGGTGCCCTAAAGCCAACTGGTTTGGGAGTCACCGACCCAACACTCGCTACATAGATGGAAGATATTGTATATAAATAAAAAATAGAAAAAAATCAAAGAAAAAAAAATGAGAAAAATTATTCCATTGCTACAAAAAGGTGTGACATCTGATAGAACTTTAGGACAAAAATATTACTCTCTTATCAACTGCACTTATGACTGTTGTGGGCAAAAATGAGTTGATTAATATTTTGTCGACTGTGTATATGGAGAATGGTAAATATAATCGGAGAATTTACTTATTCGGTAATTTAGAATGAAACAAAACAACTAGTAACTTGGAGTAGAAGTTTCACATGATTAGTCATTAACTTCTTTATTCTCTTTTCGCTTGTCTTTTTGCTTTTGTGTGCATTAGTTTTATTACCTGTTTACTTTTGTAAAATGTTTGTGGGTATCATTGCTGTAAACCCTCACGAGACTACAACTCGTCCACTAGGGACACCTAGGGGTTTAAAGGCTTGTTGCATATGCTAAATGCAACCGTGATCCCTACGAAAGTGCTTAGTTAATTTAATTTATTTTGTTTTTATTTTTGCTCGAGGACTAGCAAAATGTTAGGTTTGGGGGTGTGATGAGTGGTAAATCTATCACTATTTCCACTCATTTAACCTAATATTTGTATAGTTTCTTGAGTTTTGTGAATATTTTGATGTGTTTTGTGTTATTTTGTAGATAAATAAAGTTTCAATTCAGACATTCTGGAGGTGATTTGGGCCAAAACAGTGAAAATTGGATGAAAAGGGCATTTTGGTAAATTCCTACGTCGCGACGCAAGACCTTCAGCGTCGCGAAGCCTAAAATGCGTCGAACATGCTAACGTGCGCCGGGTCCACAAATCAGAATCTGAGAAAAGTTTGACTTTGCTAACGTGCGCCGTGCCACGTGTCACCATCACAGCCGATCTGCTAACATGCGCCGTGCCACGTGTCAGCATCCTACGGTGCCGACAGTCATCATCATCGCCACGTGCCCACGTGCATCCTACATGTCTCCATGTCATCAGCCACGTCAGGAAGTCAACAAGTCAACATTGCCACGTGTCATGCCACATCATCATCAGCCAATCAGGATTGCCACGTGTCGCAATCCTACGGTGCCGACAGTCTCTTTCCCACGTGCGCCACGTCAGCGCCACGTCAGCATCAATCATTGAGTATCTAATCCTTATCTGACACGTGGCAGATAAGAAATCTCATCGACCAATCAGAAGCCGCCACGTGTCACACAATAATTGAAGCCCAACCACCTCGCCACGTGTCACCTTATCAGCTTATCCAGAATCTTCAAACCGCGAACCAGAGCATGCCACGTCGACAAAAGCTGGCGTAGCGACGCTGAGGCCCTGGCGTCGCGACGCTGGAAGCCTATCGAGGCCTATAAATTGAGCTCGAGATTTCAGATTCATTGCACCACTCTCTCTCTTATATTCTATCTAAAAGAGAGTTTCTCTCTCTACTTTCTTTAATTTTTAGTTTTTTTTAGTTTTTAGTTTTGTAATTAATTTTTAATTACGTTTTTATAATTAATTTACTTGTTTTTTACTTTTTACAGTTTTTACTATTTACCATGAGGAGTAACTTCCCCAGCTAGGGTGAAAGGTAATTCTTTTACTGTTACTATTTAGATTAATCTCCCTTAAAAATAATATATTCACTATTTAAAATATTGACTTAAAAAGGATACCGCCAGATTGGTGGTTGGTAATTTATTTTAATCTGGTTTAAACCTGACTAATAAAGGATACCGCCGCAATTGGTCGGTTGGTAATTTAATTTTGGTTCCGCCTTTATGGCTGGTTGGACTTAATTTGACTTAATCAGGTTATCGCCTTATGGCTAGTTGGAAAAATAATCACAAGTTTATATATTATTTTATGGGAGATATCTAAATTAGTAGTAGTAAAAGTAATTCTTTTTACCTTAGCATTTTATTTTATTGTAATTTACTTTTCAGTATTTACTTTACCGCATTTTTACTTCATGTCTTTTATTTTCAAGTTTTTACTAGCCCTAGTTATGTGTTGTAACTAAATTAGTTATCTGGGGTTGTGATGACTTTTAATATCACCGTTTTATAAGGGGTTTGATTATAGCTTGGGTAATATAAAGATTTATTTATTAAGTCTTAATCTTAATGCTTTTTTCATTAACTGGCCATTAATAAAATTGATCTGGTAAATCTAAAATGAACTAGACATAGGATTTAAGGTTTCAGCCTTAGACTCAATAGCACACGATCTTCCTTGAGAATAGATAACCCTTTAATAGATTTCCTTACATGATAGGAATATACATGTCGGCGGGGTAGCCATAATTGGAACTTAAACTTAATGAATCCAGATAATTTGGTTGACATAGACATATGGTTCAATTGGGTTAAACTGGGTTATTTGTGTCTGACCATCGACAGAGGCTTACATATAATTTAATGTTCCAGGTTAATAAATCAATATATTACCCAACTTTAAGATAACCACTTCATCTTTAAAATGATATTGGAAGACATCACAACCCTAGATAGTTTTTAATATTGAATTTTATTAAAACCCATTTTCGACAATTTTATTTACTTGCTTTTAAATTTAGAATCGTCACCATTTCAAATCAATCAAACAACCTGTTAGATACTAGTAATCATTTGACCTCATAAAATTAATAGTTTTGATATTAAGTCCTCGTGGGATCGATATTTTTATACTACTTGAACGATATGTGCGCTTACGTTATACGTGTGTGTTTACGCCGGTCAGATTGGCACTCCAAACACCAACTCCAACAAAATATACTTAGTGATGTCGAAACTGATGACATTTAGCGTCGCTAACTATATTTGACGCTAAATGTTGATATTTAACGTTGACAATTTGATTTTGATGCTAAATGTTAAAATTTTTACGTCGAAAGTTCTTTAGGCGACTTAATATTGTACTTTTAACGTCGTCGATCCTTGCAACGCAATATGTTGTTAATTTTAATGTCGCAAAATTTTGTTGACGCTAAATATATATGGGCGACACTAAAGTTCATGTTTCTTGTAGTGATATTTGTACTGATTTAACATTGAAATAATGCTTTCTCTGATCAATTTACAATGTTGCACTATTTTTTTCTAGCTCAAATTATATTATTTAATATATATATATATATATATAATTTATTTTCTTAAGATTTATGGGATGTACGAGATAAAAGAGATGTACATGATATTTTCTTAAAAATATTTTGATTAATTAATTAATTTACTATTTTGATTTAATATTTTATTTCGAAAATCAATGAAAATGAAGTCTTTAGGAAGGAGGGTAGATAAGTCATTTGGGGGGAGGGGGGGGGGACTGTAACGGGGATTGGGAGGAGCAATTTTCATAATAATGTATCTTTTGTTACATTTTTCGTGAAACAATCCCAAATATTTTTTGTATTATAGATTTATTTACTATCTTAAATTTAATGTAATATTATATTTATGTTGAAAAAAAAAAAAAACACGTATTTCAATAAATTAAAGAAAATATATAATCATATTGCATTTTTTAAAAGTGTACCAAACATAATTAAAAATATATATATATATATATATATATATATAATAAAGACGAGACCTCTACTCCACATCGAATATATATCCAAGATCGACATTATCCACATGCAAATTAGGCTTGTGCCTATGGCCTTCAATTAAATAGGATATTCCCTAATTTTATATATCTATTTTAGTTTTTTTTTTTTTATAATTTTAAAAAAACTTGTCTAACACATTTCTTTAACATAAATCTCTTTTATTTACTTACTAGTTATTACTTTGGGAAACAAAACCAAACACATTATTTTAGTCAAATAAAAATGGTGAGGTTTTAAAAAAAAAAGGTTTAAAATGACACATGAGATGGTCCTATCATTTTATTTCGCCTCGAATCCCCCTAATATTCAAGGCTGGCCTTGGATATATATATTCCCTACTAATTTTTTAGGAGATGGATGTACCTCTATTTAATATTGGGTGAAGAAATTCGCATTCCAAATCTCTCACGACTTAAAATGTTAAATTGAGGTCTCACTTACCAAATTTTGATATAAATATTTGATGATATGCAAATATGCACAAATACCATACACGGTAATTAGAACATTATTATTCAAAACTTTAAAATATGTTAACATTCGAATCTGATAATAATTTTCATAAAAGATTGACGAAAAAAATGTTCTAATTTAACATTGTATCCTAGTTTCTTTTTTTTTTTTTTTTTTTTTTTTTTTTTCGGAATCATTGGAAATCTCACCGCCAAATCACTCCTTTCGGACTTAAGCGGAGCAGATAAAATCTCTGGCTGTCCCAAGCTCTTACAAGAAACACACTCCCTGAATTCAAACCAAGAACCTCAAAGTGAGATCCTGAGCCATACACCACCAAATCACGTCCCTTTGTGACATTTTTTTTTTCATAATTTAAATTTTAAAACGTGTAATTTCCGCACAGAATGTCCGAATGAATATTTTTAGTTTTAATACTAATTAAATTTTAATCAGAGTAAATATGTTTTGATCAATTTTGTATAGGAAATTAATCAAGTTCGAGTAATGATATTTATATACAGGGATGATAAAATAGTGACAAAATGACACTCAAAACTATATAGTTTTTAATTGTCTTTTTTTTCTTTTTTTTTTTTGTAAAAAAAAAAAATATCTTAACACAAAATTATATAATTTTGAGTATTATTTTATCACCGCTATATACAAATATCATTTTTCATCAAATTAATATATAAATATGCATGGTAAGAACATCATCTTGTTTCCCTTGCCGTATGAATGAGCTTGCACTTGCAAAGTCAAAAAATTAAATTAAATGATAACTTGTTCTGCTCTCCTTTCTTTCATGGCTTATCTTATGATGGATCTTTGAAAGTAATTATGGCTATAAATTAATTATTGTTGTTGAATAAGCATTCATCGCTTTAAACTTATTGTCTAATTTAATACTGTAATTTGTCGTAATCAAAATACAATATTATTCAATATATGTTGCAAAATTTTCAACTATTATTTGGACCAAATATATTCATAGGATATATGCAAGTTGAAGATGATGAATGTCTATTTTCAAAGCCTGAAATTGGGGACATTGCCCATCACGCGACAAAAGAGAGTTCAATAATTGATTAAACAATCTATAACTCTCTCGTCCTTTATTTATTATTTCATTTCTATTATGATAATTTTTTTTTAAATCGTTAAAAATCTCACCGCCAAACCACCTCTTCTGACCTTAAGCGGAACAGGTAAAACCTCCGGCTGTCCCAGGCTCTTACAAGAAAAGCACTCACTGTATTCAAATACATTACCTTAAGATGAGATTATGAGCCATACACCACCAAATCACGCCCTATCAGTGGCGGAGCCAGAAATTTAATATAGGAGAGGCTAATTTCAAATAATAAAATAATTTTTAAATAACAACAACAATAAGTACTAAAATTTTAAATTTCATTAAAATAATTTTTATAACCGCTCTTGAAGAATTTTCATTTGTTAAAAATGTTAAATGATAACCCCATTATTATCAATAAAAAAAAATATATATCTGTCTATATATACAGATAGACTATCATTCAACCATGGATCTCTCATCTGATTCACAATCAATTTTTCATAAAAATGCATAGCTGAAAATGTAATTTCTAATGTAGTTATGACAATTAGTAAAATCAATAATGTTAATAAAACCAATGTAGGGTGCAGGATCTCACCTTGAGGTTCTGGGTTCGAATCCAGGGGGTGCACTTCTTGTAAGAGTCTGGGACAGCCGGTGGTTTTACCTGCGCCGCGGCCCAGAATGGGTGGTTTGGTGGCGGGGTTTCCATCGTTTCTAAAAAAAAAAAAAAAAAAAAAAAAAAAAAAAAAAAAAAAACCTTTCTTGCAAATTCAATAATTTTCTTTCAATCTTAAAAACTCATTGTCAGAACCTAGATATGTGATGTAATTTTCAAGCTAAAATTCAAGTGATTTGAGATCCATTGGAAAAAAATTATTTGAATGAAATTTACCAAGTCTGTATTAAACAGTTCTTAGTTTTCTTTTAATAAGATTGTGATTTAAATTTTCTAAAATCATAGAACTCATAATAATTATACTGATTTTACCCTAATGAACCAAAAATAAAAATAAAAATCAAATAGAAGTAAAATTTATATTCTCCATACAAAATTAAGAAATTTTCAAAGAAACTATAATGGAGATTCAAATTATTTCAAAGAACACAATGTACTTCAAGTTATGCAATTTTATGCCACAAATAAATTAATTCAAAATTACCTAAAAAAACTAAATCTAACATTATCGACTTTATTTTTTTGGGCCAATGTAGCACCTCCTCTGCGCCCTATTGTAGACTATTTTTTTTTTATTATAATACAACATTACTAATATTATAATTAAAAATTTGTCGTGAAGCAAATCCTGAAAAAAATTAAAATCCACAGAAGAGATGATTTGAAAGATAATGTTTGAAGTTCGAAGAATTGGACACTATATTTTTTCTGTTAGAGAAATAATTATGGCCAATCGGCATCAGTAGTTTGTTTTTTCTGTTATTCTATATTTTTTTTTCAGAAAATTCAGAATTGAAGTGTGAAAACCTGGCTAGTGGGTATGAAATTTAGCTAGCTTAGTTAAATCAAGTGGGTGCAAAATAAATAAATAAACAATGTCAATGGGGGAAGCTCAGCAGAAATTGCAATTTCCATTTCTTGAATTTGGTTAATGCAATTCAAAATCAAGTAATTAAATGAGAAAACAATCTCAATAGACCAACCCATATTTGAAATTATTGTGTTTCAACTATATTACTTATTGTGGGTGCCAGTTAGGGATAGTAATGAGGTGAATATGGTACGGAAATATCAATATTCGTATTTGATCTGTTTAATTAATGGATATAAAAATTCCCTCATTTATCCGTCTCTAAAATATCAGGTCATGTGTGGGTTCCCGTCCGCACGAGGATTTTATCTTTATTTCAATGGAAATTTTAAGACCCATATCCGATCCATCCAACCAACGAATATTGAAAATTATTTTTTACTTGTCCCTTACATACTAGACTCTCACAGACTCCTATCCCCATGAAAATTTTTGGCATCCATAGTGCTAGTTAGTTTAACCGAAGAAACTTCTTACTAAATGATACGAGAAGTTTAGGTCGGAAGCGTAAATCACCATAGTGTTTAGTTTCAGAGATCAGATTCCAATTGAATTTATCCAGATGTCTCTGTTGATAAAACAATAGCAATTCAATTATGCAATTATGTCGTCTCAATGAGTGGTTTGGTGGTAAAATAATTTAGGATGATTATGTATTTTTTATAAGAATCTAGGATAGTCCTTCAAAAAAAAAAAATTATGCAATTATATCTTTTTCAGTATGCATCACTTTATGTTACTTATCCCTCAAGCAAAGATAATCATTATCTAAAAACGATTAGATTTTTAATAAAGGTATGGAATTAGAAGATATAAAGGTTATTATTGGACCAAGGGAAATTATCATTTTTTTGCCATCTAAAAAGGTTTTTTTATAATCAAAATACGGTTCTTAATTTTTTTTTTCAATAAATAGACAAATTCATGATTTTGGATAAAAAAAAAAAAATACTATTTTTACTTCCTCTCAAATTTGGGAAAAAACAAATAAAAGATACGACACTTTCAGACAGACTTTTACGACACCTTGAGATACTTTACGACAAACTTGAGACATTTTATAACAGACTGAAGACCTTGTGATGGGATCCTGTCACCAATTTTAAAAAAAAATTTGATAAGAACCCCGCTAGGCTGAACCCTAGGAAATCCGAAACCATTTCACCTGCCTCAAGAACTTTGATCTTTAGTTTTGTAATGACAAAACCCTTTCCAATATCAGCAAGCTACTCCAAGAATACTTGTTCCTCAAAACCACAAGTGTATCTCGAAAAGACCCCGCCGACTAGTTGGAGGCTACAAAGAGAGTCACCTCTTTGATAAGTCTTGTTCCTAATACCACTTAAGAAAATATTACTCATCTCTTAAATAAACGGCCTAAACCAAATAATTTTATTCATTTCAATAATTCATAATTCTCTCCCTCCAAAATGACACCAATAAAAGCACTATTAGAAGAAAATAAAATATCCTTATACAATTGAACTATTCAGGTCTTATTCTAACCTAATAAAAGCACTAAGTCTATTTAAACCATTTAAACTAAGCTCAATTAGAAGAATTTCGAAAAATGATATATAATTACATTAAAATGAAGCCTATTACATAAATTAGGCTTTTTACAAATGAATATTAACTAATTAATACAAAACCTAATTAGATCATATCATATGCCACTCAAAATAAGCCCAACAAAGCCTTGAATTGTGCCAATTTGAAGATGCTGAATAAGCTCAATATGGATCATATCATTCCCATTCTCTTCAAAATGATTCGTCCTCGAATCGTGACAATTGCAAATCAGTTTGAAGGTCGGAATGGTTTGCTAATGTTCACTGTATAATCTGAAGTTGAGTTCAGAGTCTGATGTTGAAGTCCGGAATTCGGAGTCTGATCTGATACAGAGATTAGAGTCTGATTTTGCGTTTTGAATTCAGAGTCTGATCTAATGTTAAAGTCCTGAATTCAGAGTCTGACCTGAAGTGGAATTCAGAGTCTCATGTTAATGTTATGAATCCAGAATCTGATACTGAGGTTTTGAATTTAGAGTCTGATCTGATGCTACGGTCAGAGTCTGATATAGTGAGGTTCTGAATTCAAAGTCTGATTTCAGAATCTAATCCTATGTTCTAAAATTAGAGTCTGATGTGCCAATACTTTTTTTAGGAACACGTCCTAAATAAGCAACTGCTATTTATCTTCCCCAAAATTTCGTCCACCCTCACTTAGAAAGTAAAAGAATGATTCTAATTTGATGTAGGAAATGAATAAAGTCTTGTAAGATTAAGGAAAGAAATAAAATCTGATTCGATTATGGAAAGATGGATTTGTCACAGTTATGGAAATCAAGTATGACTCCATTTAGAAGGATATTAACGTGATTGCCTTTTTTTGTAGATATGTGAATCAAAGAAAATATGACAAAACGCACTAAATAAGCAAATAAATTCTTCCTCTATTTTTTTTTTTTTTTTGTGACTATGGTGAAGACAAGAAACACGCAAGCAATAAGAAAAATAAGGAACACCAAACAAAACAAAAAATCAAGCAAAAGGCAGAAATGAATTCAACATCGAATGATGAACGATTTTTTTTTTTATTTTTTTTTTCTAGAGAACGTAAATAACAAAAACTTAAACAAGACTAACAAGATTTCAACCTTAGAACGCTAGTGCATTAAGGTAGAAAAATCTGATTATTCTTTGACTCAAGAAAAAATAAAAACAAGGATGGAAAAACTTGATCTCGGAATCCTAAGCTACTGATACCAAATGATAAAAACCCCGCTAGGCCGAACCCTAGGAAACCCAAAAGTATTGCACATGCCCCAAGAACTTTGATATTTAGTTTTGTAAGGACAATACCCCTTTCGAAGATCAGCAAGACACCCCAAGAAAACCCGTTCCTTGAAACCACAAGTGTATCTCGAAGAAACCCCGTCAGCTAGCTAGTTGGATGCCACAAAAAGAACCACCTATTTGATAAGTCTTGTTCCTAATAACACTTCAGAGAATATTATTCATCTCTTAAAAAGAAACGACCTAAGCCCAATAACTTTATTCATTTCAATAGCTTATCATTCTCTGCCTCCAATATGACATTTAAACAGAAGAAAATAAAGTATCCTAATACAATTGGACTACTTAAGTCTTAGGTTAAAATAAAGTATCCGTCAGCTAGCACCAAGCCTATTTAAACTACCTAAACTAAGGCTAATTAGAAGAATTTCAAAAAACGACATGTATTTACATTAAAATGAAGCTCATTGCACATATTAGGCTTTTTTACAAACAAATATTAACTAATTAATACAAAGATCAATTAGATCATACCATATATCACTCGAAATAGGCCTAACAAAGCCTTGAATTGTGCCAATTTGAAGACGGTGAAGAAGCTCAATGGAGATCATATCAAAATTGCAACAAAGGGATATTTTTATCTAAAAGGATTGTATTTGTTTTTTTTTTTTGAAACGTTGGAAACCTCGCCGTCAAACCACCCGACCCGGGCTTAAGCGGAGCAGGTAAAATCTCCAACTGTCCTAGACCCTTACGAGAAATGCACCCCCTAAATTCGAACTCACGTCCTGACAATGAAATTCTAAGTCCTTTACCATCAAGCCATGAGGACATTTTTAGTGAAAAATAAAAATTTGGGTGCCCAAATTTAGTAGAAAAATTTTTAGATAACCCAAAATTGATAATTTCCCTTGGGATTAAATATGCAACAGTCATGTTTTAAAGCTAGATTCTGGAATTTTAACGAAGGCACTTTGCATTTCAGCTATTAAAATAAAAAAGATTCCATCAGAGGTACCGAAATTAGGCAAAATTTCACTTGCAATGCATATTGTATGTTAAAAGCAGATAACTTCTAATACGTATTATTTGCATATATAAAGTGATTATTTTTCTCAGAAAATATTCTTGGCCTTGAAAAAGCATAGCCCGTTTTGATTTATTATATTGGTGTAGGTGATATGGATTTTGATATATAATAAAGTTAAATTTTAAGTTGGAACTTGGATGATAATCACACGAGCTGGGCTGTTCAAAAGCTGTGTAAAAATTCTATTCACAATAAAGAAACATCATCCCATCAAACGTGTATGTGTATCTATTCGTGCCTCATTTCTATAACTAACCGTTCTTGGACCCAAAAAAAAAATCCACAATTATTTTTGATTATGAAAGCTACTATATATATATATATATATGGGATCGATCCTTTGCAAAATTAAAATTAGATAATCCTGAACTGATAATAAATGAACATTCATTCAACTACTTTTCGGTTGTACAAACTACAAAGTAACATGTGCATGTCCATAAGCGAAAGTAGAACATAACTAGTCTACAAGGGGGAAAAAAGAATTATATATACAGAAAATAGGAAGCGAGTGGTTGTTTTTAAGGGGCAGCAAAAGCATCATCGACCCACTTCATTTGAGGGACGGTATCGGTCTTGGCCAGGACAGGGAAGCCAAAGAAACCACGCACAGCATTTCTGACCTTGGTCATTCGCTTGCGATGGCGGATACGCCGCAACACTTCTTCTTTGTCTGAACTTTGCGAAGTGTGAGTTGGTTTTAAGTAGAGATGGCTTGTAACCAAGTTTTGGCTTTCTTGGTCTTCATCAGTGTTGGTGTTGCTGTCAGTTTCTGAGAGATTGGGTTGGTTTTTGGAAATCAAATCGGCCATTGTTAAGCTACAGAACTAACTAAGAAGGAATAGAGAGACAAGTTATATCATATATGTGATCGAGATGTAATAATAAGAATGAATGAGGGAGATGATACGAGGCATTGGGACAGTGAGATCCTCTCTATTTATAAAGATTTTAATTTAAAGATGTGGTCGGTTTGATGAGACCTTGGAAACGGTAGAATTAGCAGATTCCCTGGTTTTGTTTTTTCTCCTCTGAAAGTCGGTTTGATTCCAGGCCTTTTCTTGTCTCTTCTGAGTCTATCCCCTTAATTTCTGAGATTTTTTTTTTGGCATGCAACAGTCCCCTGAACGTCATCCCTGATACTGTGGACAGATTCTAAGTTTGATGCTACCTGCGATAAGAGTTATCAATCAGGCCGCCCCATAAAAAGAAAAAGCTTTTAAGTTACTAATTCAAGAAAAGTAGGCAGCAACAAAAAATATTAAATAAAAGAAAACAAAATCAAGTTGTATTAGCTCACTGTGGACTGGATTTGTATGATAGTGGCCCAAATGAATTCAGCATAGTTATTTCTGGGCTCTCCCATCTGTACAAGCCCACACAAATTTAACTAAACTCTAGAAGCTTGCCTGGGTCAACAAGTAAAACCAGGCATTTTTCCTGGAGTAAACGCGGCCTATTTTCTAACAACCACCAAAATTTAAATCACACTGCATTATGATTTTATTTCTCAAATACCCTTAATTTAATTTATTTTTCCATTCTTTTTTCTCGCATAAATTTTGCAATAACAAAAAAAGCCGGTGCCAACAGCGGCATTAGTGCGAGCAACTGTGATGTAGGGGTGACAATTTGGGTCAGGATTCGTTTATTCGTTCGATTCGATTCGCTTTAAAGCGAATACGGGTTTGAAAAAATGGATTCGTTTAATAAATGGGTCAATTCGATTCGATTCGTTTAATAAACGAATCGAACATGAATTTAAGCTCATTGATTCGTTTATGATTCGTTTTATTATTTTTATTTACTAGTTCTTGTTAATTTTCAATTAAGATTCGAGAAATTATAGCTAATTATCATAGAAAAAATAATATTTTCGATATTTGGTGAGGTATTTTTAGTAAATATATTAATTACATATTTCATATGTATATATTTATGAAGAATTAATGTAAATCAAGTGTGGTAATTTATTTTATTAAATAATATCATTGACTAAACGAATAAACGAATATTCGTAAACGAATCGAATACGAATCCTGATATTATGATTCGTTTAATAAACGAATCGAATACGAATCTATCACATTTTGATTCGATTCGTTTAGGATTCGATACGAATTCGATTCGTTGATTCGTTTTGCCACCCCTACTGTGATGTCCCTCCGGATATTGTTAATTAGTTTTGTTTCAAGAATCCAAGATAAAGAAAAGAAAATAGAATGCTCATATCAGCCTATGGCCTCCGGACTCTTATAATAACTTCAAAATATAAAAAAGGCCTTAAACTTTGAGTATGTCCGAGCCGGACCTGATAACACATTAGGTAGGCAACTTTGCATCTGTTGAAATAACATGACAAATAATGGTGATAGCAACCATTGTACTCTTTTTTGCGGTGGCCGGTGGCGCATTCAGTAGGCACCTGAACCTTCTTCAAGCCGTTATCGTGGCCGCCGATTTGTCTTTGCGTCACTACGTTTAATTTTGTTATGAAATGGGAAAATAAATTAAAATTAGGGTATCTTATGAGTTATTAGAATTTTATAGGGGTGACAAAAGCTCAACTGAAAAGAAGAACCATTTATTTATCTATTTTTTCAGCTTACAGTGTAGACACAGGAAATTCATAAGCAAAAGGAATCACTTTTAATTTTTTTTTTTTTTTTAAATCTTAGTTCACATTAAACACGAGCAAGAGTAGTGGAGACAACAAAGTAATCGTGTCCAATCAAATTTTCTAGTTCGAAGCATCATTTATTTCTTTGTTGTGTCCTCAATTCTTGCCAATAAAAGGAAACTGGGGAATTATTAGTGCATATACAGCCCAGCAGTGATGATCTATAGTGTCGCACTCACATGCTTTGACGTAATGCGCCGTGGGATGCGTGGCAGTTAAACATTGGTTCGTCATGTGGTCCCCACCCTACGTAGTGTACCAGAGCAATCCGCTTTACGAGGCTTTAATGAAAAAGACGATAAAGTAACCAGCCCCTGAAAACCTTGCACGTGGCGGGTATGTGACCTGAGGCAACACCTGTCACTATTTAAGTGCTGGTGGTGGTGCCTGGATCAATTATGGCTAACCCTTTAATACATAATTTTGGCTCTCTTGGTCGGGTCAATTTCAGGTTACCTTTTTGACCCTCTTTGCTTATAATGGTTCAATGAATTGGAGAGCAAGCAAAATGTCTATGGAACCTACCCCACATGCTGGGATGAATTATTTATTATACTCAGTTTTTTTTTTTTTTTAATAATGTTTGTCTTAAGTATTTATAAGATGATGATTTCCTAACCCAAGAGAAGCAGAAGGGTATAGGAGCTCAGGCCCAAGAGACATAGGCATCTGACCCGAGAAGAAGACCAAAGTTAGTTTTCACTTGATGTCCGACCCGAGATGGAAAGATGTTTAGGGAGACGAGGGGAGTGAAGGCCTCAACACCGACCCGATCTACTGGGACATGTCGATCATTTCATTGTGCAGTCAACCATCTCAACTTACTGGCCTGATAATGTAGGTCGGGATAATGGTATTATGTTCAAGTATGGGGGATGTGAGCCCTAAGCGGAAGTTTGGGTTTCCCAAGGATTGACGAGATAGAATTGGCCAGCGGCTGATGGGACGGAGCAGAGCTGCAAGTTTATTGACGGGCACACGCTATCGCATGAGAGTGGTTAGAATGCAGACTGACACTGTGGCGTAGCGTGTAGTAGTTACCAAAAGTAGCATGGTTGTTGTGATATTTTATATCGTACCGCAAGTGTACAGTGTCAAGTTTTAGTAAAGATGAGTGTAGAGTGTCGAACCCACAGAGATTGCGTTAACTCGCACTAAATACTACAATTGATAGTCCTAACTTTATTTAGAAGATAATTAATAAAGATTTAACTAGATAACTAAGATATAAAAATATTTAGATATGAGGAACTAATACGATAGAGATTATAGAGTTTGATTTCACCTATCTATCCCATATGTAATTGTCATGCCAATTAATCCTTGTTCAGTTATATTATTTATAAATCAAGAATCCTAGAGTATTCACTCTCTCTCTCCAGTAACAATAAAAATATTATCAACTACAGATTTCGATATCCCTATAAAAATCTAGTAATTAATAACTCATTATGTTTTGTGACTCTATGTTAACGACTTCAAATGAACTATAGATTCTCTCGAATTCTATAAAATCATAGGTCATATTCTCTAGATCTTATTCAAAATCCCCTCTCTCGAGTGATAGATTCTAAACATTCATCATCTTAATTTGTGGCCAGCAAACAAGAAGCATTAAACTCAAAAGAATACAAATAAACTGAAATATAACTTCATAACAATATTAACAAACAATACAAGGTTCAAGCATCAGTTACATCATTCTCCAGAATTAAGGAGTTAGTTCATGACTAAAGATAAAATCAATAAAAACATATCATGAATCTAATGGAAATCATTAGAGTTCTAAGAAAGAAACTATAAGATTTAACCCGAATTGAATCTCTTTCTCTTCGGACGTCACCGTCTTCGTCTCCTCTTGTCGCTCTTCAATCCTCATTCTCTCTAAAATTATGTGTTTTGTGTTTTGTGCTGTGTATTAGCCTCCTCCTTTGAGTTTGGACGAACTAATCTATTTATATAAAGCCTTGGGGTCCTTATACATGTTAAAACCCTAAAATTGGTGTATTTCGTCTCTCCGGGGCGCCGGAAAGTTGGCTTCACGGTGCCAATCTATTTATAATGGCAAACAGTCATTAATCGGCAAATAATCTCTTCAACTAGTCACTTTTCCAACTACTTAGGTTCTTACTTCTAAAAACCTATTGTTAAGTGCTTACGAGTCTAACCTAGATCACCTATTCAAGGCATCAGATAAAAACCAATTGGGACTTATCGTTTATAAGATTTCACCTAAAGCAAATAAATTCATCATTAGATTTATGCTTTACTATCAAGGAATAAAAAAAACAATTAATTTTTTTATAACAGGAACTATCACTACATGCACACACCCCCAAACTTAAAACTTGCATTGTCCTCAATGTAAGATAAACATAAAGAAATAAAATTAAGGAACAAAACTACCGTGCATGGAGTTGATCAGGCTCCTGCTGGTCAGAATTTGGTTATGCAGACTGTGTGTGTCTCGTGCTACCTGCATAAATACCATGCAAAACGAATAAATAAACAATTAGCACACAATAAAAATAAAAATAAAAAATAAAGAAAATAAATAAATAAATACAAGGGTTGCCTCCCCGCTAGCGCTAAGTTTAACGCCTTAAGCCAGACGCAACCACCCAAATGGTCATGGTGACTTATTCTTTAGTATCCACTGGATGTTGTGACATGAAAAAGATAACTTGGCGGGCTGTGGCAGTTTATCCATGGATGGTCCTCCAGGGTCTACTGATCTTGGACTGCACATTTGGCAAAAATAGCTCGACCTCCTTTTTAACCTTCCAATGATCATCTTCTAGTGAGCACTGACCCTTCTTTTCCTCTTTTTGCGGCGCTTTAGGAGTGGTTTCAGATCTAGCTGCAGAGAATCTTCCTTTATGCATGGCTGCACTATGCTCGTAGGTTGCTGAAATACTGATTCACCCTGTGTGTTTGCAACTCTCTTCTCTACTGTATCTACTCTGTGACATTCTGCATCACCTTGAGGGTTCGACATGGCTTTGAACACGCTGGATGTGACTTCTTCATCTTGAACTCTCATTTTCAATTCACATTTGTTCTATTCTTCCATTACTGTTTCCTCTTGAAATACCACTTCTTTTGCTTTACTACCTAAGTCCTGAGAGGTGTCTTTAATCTCTTTTCCGCTCCTAAGGGTTATGACTTGACATTGCTCTTTGGGGTTGACTTCAGCATTACTAGGAAACACCCATTTCTGTTGATTGGCCATGGAAGAAAAAAGCAGCCCAATTTGCACTTCTAAAGATTTCATTGTTGCCCCTATAATGCCCATATGTGTTTCGATGTTGTTCAGCCTTGACTCATTCTTCTCAAACCTCTCTAAAGCTGTAGCTACAAACGTGCTCATGAGGTCTTCTAAGGAAGGTTTCTGCTCAGCTCTTGGATAGTTGAAGCCATGAGGAGTTTGCAAGGCGTTCTCTATATTAGCATATGATAAATTCGGATGATAATAGTTAGGCATATGACTGCCTCTATAGTTGTTGAAGTTCTGGTTGTTCACATACTGTACTTGCTCAAATCCTGCTCATCTGTTGGGTAAGAGCATTCCATTAGCATAAGCAACTTCAATAGACGGTTGGCTCTTTTGATTTGTCAATGCTGCTAACTGAGTCGTGGGGGATGATACTCGAGCTATCAGTGCAACAATATGATTTTCCATTGCTTTATTTCCAACTCTCATTGCACGAAAGAAAACAATATATAACAATAAAAATATAAAATATAAAAAAAATTAAAAATTAAAAAAAACAAAAACAAAAACAAAAACAAAAATAAACTAAAAATAAAAATAAAAATCTAAATTAAAGCTAAGATTACTTGGTAGTAGTATTAATGTGAATTAAACAAACAATCCCCGGCAACGGCGCCAAAAACTTGTTGTGATATTTTATATCGTACCGCAAGTATACGGTGTCAAGTTTTAGTAAAGATGAGTGTAGAGTGTCGAACCCACAGAGATTGCGTTAACTCACACTAAATACTACATTTACTAATCCTAACTTTATTTAGAAGATAATTAATAAAGATTTAATTAGATAACTAAGATATAAAAATATTTAGATAGGAGGAACTGATACGATAGAGATTCTAGAGTCTGATTTCACCTAGCTATCCCCTATGAAATTGTCATGCCAATTAATCCTTGTTCAGTTATATTGTTTATAAATCAAGAATCCTAGAGTATTCACTCATTCTCTCGAGTAACAGTGAAAATATCAACTACAGATTTTGATATCCTCATAAAAATCTAGTAATTAACAACTCATTATGTCTTGTGACTCTATGTTAACGACTTCAAATGAACTATAGATTATCTCGAATTCTATAAAATCCTAGGTCATATTCTCTAGATCTTATTCAAAATCCCATTTCTCGAGTGATAGATTCTAAACATTCATCATCTTAATTTGTGGCCAGCAAACAAGAAGCATTAAACTCAAAAGAATACAAAAAAAACTGAAATATAACTTTATAACAATATTAACAAATAATACAAGGTTTAAGCATCAGTTACATCATTCTCCAAAATTAAAGAGTTAGTTCATGACTAAAGATAAAATCAATAAAAACATGTCATGAATCTAATGGAAATCATTAGAGTTCTAAGAAAGAAACTAGAAGATTTAACCCGAATTGAATCTCTTCCTCTTCGGACGTCACCGCCTTCATCTCCTCTTGTCGCTCTCCAATCCTCCTCCTTTGATCTTTCTAAAATTATGTATTTTATGTTTTGTGTTGTGTATTAGCCTCCTCCTTTGAGTTTGGATGAACTAATCTATTTATAATAAATCTTTGGGGTCCTTATGCATGTTAAAACCCTAAAAATGGTGTATTTGGTGGCTCCGGGGCACCGCGATGCCTGAGAGTTGGCGTCGCGACACCAACCTCCCTGGATATATGTATGGTACGCTGGAGGTGCTGCGGCGCCAAGAAGTTGGGCACCACAACGCCAATGATTTCTCTTCTCTAGTTGCGCGTCTTGCATCTCTGCTCTTCCTGTGTGCTTCCGATGTGTCTGAATGGTCCCAAAACACGTACAAATGGCCCAAGATCCATGTATTAATGCTTCTTATAAATAAAACATAAAAGAACTACAAAATACATTAAATGATACAGAAACTAACAAAATAGTAAGCTAAGAATTCATGAATAAGTGGGTATAAAACATATTTATCATTGATTTAATGAGATTTGAGTGATTGAGAGTAGCTGCATCAGGTGGTAGGTCGTACTTGTGTCAGGTGGCTGGGATATTATCCATATGGTTGTTGGGGAAGATAGTCTAAGCAATAATGGTTTGGCAATATGGTTGACGTCACATAGTTGGCGTAACAGTGTAATTAGACTTAGTATATAAAGGGGCTGAGAGTTTATTGTAAAAGATTGAGCAATTTTGTTCACAAGCACTTGTAGTTTGTAATAGAGAGCAAAAGAATCTCGAGCTAGAGAAAGAAAATAGGTCGGTCAAACCCGAGCCAGTAATAAAAGTTTCATTTTCCCTTGTGTCCGTGGACGTAGGTTGGATCCATTCCGCCGAACCACGTTAAATCTTTTGTTTATCTGTGTGTATTTTTTCTGTCTGCTAAGTTTGCATTTGGTTTCCAACAAACCAGATAAATTCACATTTGAGGACGGTTTGTTCGAGGAGTGATTTTCCCGAATTACCCTTGGAACGAAAAATAATCGTCATTAGTTGGCGCCGTCTGTGGGGAACAGTACAAGAAGCAACAAATACACTAAGGCGATGGCAAGAGACGGGAACCACAAATCTTCAGAGGCTTCGACGACGGAGTGGATGAAGAAAATGGAGGAAACCATGCGAAGTGAGAGAGAAAGTGCTCAAAAGGAAAGGGAGGCAAATCAAACCTTCATGAAGGCCATGATAGAGAAGTTGGAGAAGTTGGAAAATAATATGGGAAAAGAGGGGGGAGCGAGCCCCTGCCAAAGAAAGGAGGATATAGCGAAAGGAAAAAGAAGGAGACGGTGAAAATGGAAAAAAAGTTATCCATAGAGTAAGATCGGTAGTCATTGCCGGAGCCGCGCCAACGGGGAAGTTTTGGGAAGAAGGGGAAGACGTACAAACTCTGGAATCCTCCTACAACATCCCGTGTTTCGCGGACAGTGGCATGGAGCGACGCTTGGGGGCGGAATGTGAAACTACCAGTTACGAAAGGTACCGTGCCTAGAACGGGAAATGCGGGGAATCCCGTGGATGCTAGCGTGACAGCTCTAATAACCAGATGATGGGTTGGTTTCAGAAGGAGATGAAAAAATGGGAGGAAAATATAAAAGACGGGCCAAGGGCTAACCAAGATATGGAGACAACATCCTCTTTTTCAAAGGAAATTATGGCAATGGAATTTCCAAGGAGATTCACCATGCCTTCGATGGATGTCTAAAAAAGGAGCACAAACCTCAAGTCTCATGTTGAGAAGTCCGTTTTGCTGATGGAGATTCAGGGAATGGTCGGAGAGGCCATTTGCAAAGTGTTCCATGTAACCTTGGGCGGGTCAGCCATCTTATATTTCAGGTGTTAGACAATTATGACCCATAGCATCACTTTTTGTAATAAACATTATGTTTTTGTACAAATTAACTATGTGATAATAGGAAATTGCTATTTTATCATTTTATAATTGGATTACTTGGATATGTATAAATGATAAAAGTCCTTATGATTAGTTCCGGATTAATAAGATATGAGACGGTATTAATCCATGAACAGTTTAATCATTAAATATCCCTTAGTATTATCGAGACTAGACATCGATAATGCGGAATAGACTAGTATTACACTTGTGCGCGTTGTGGAAGCTTAACGACATAGTTCTCATATATTTAAGTATTGAATACTTATGCAAGTGTGATAAGAGGTTCTATTAGCCATTGGACCGGGAACAGCTTCGCTCTGGATAGACCCATCAGAGTCCCATTGGTAGTATGACTATGTGTCCATGGGAATCCGAATCATGGTAGGTGTATGTAGTATTCACCTGAGACTTGCATCGTTAATACTTGCGACAATCAGTACACTTTGGTTTTAGTCGTCCGGAGCTTTAACAGGTTCTGTGTATACCTGTACTGGGTTTATTGAGAATCGTAGTGTATTGGATATGATGTCAAGATGAGAGTATCACTTCAGTCATATGGAGATGATGATCACGCAGGGATACAGAACTAGTACTCTTAAATGCTGCAGCTATCGGGATAGTAAGACTAGGTCATGATTATCCGATTACAGAGACTAGTTGCTAGTGATCCGATATATGCTTCGTACGGGGCAGACACAGAGCCAGCCCCAGACCTAGCATGTGACATCCGATACTGGATCGCAATACGCAATACTTAGCATACTACGCCTGATACGGATTATAAATTACTCATTGAATATTTCTGGAGAATTGGGTAGGCACAGTGTTTTGCTAGAAGCCAACCATGTCTTGTAAATCGGTGAGAACGTGGTATGGGGTACGCACGTGTCGGATAATCCGACAACCGCATTTACTGCCAACATATCCAAGAATCTCTTAGGTCACTTCCCAAAGATTCACCGATGACTAATTATGAGAGAGAAAATTAATCTGGGATTAATTACGGCAATAATTTACCTGGGATTAAATTCATATAGAAGAGAGAACGCGATTAATTTGGAGTTAATCGGTAAGATAAATTTAATAGTTAAATTGGATTTTACTATTTAATTTATTTATTTGGGCCAAAATCATATATCAGATATATTAATTGAAATTGGATTTTAATACAGAATTAAAATTGGATTTTAATTCAAGCGAACGAATTAATTTGGAATTAATTCGTAAGCGACTATCGTAATAATTTTGCGAGGCATAATTATTTAATTAAATTGGATTTAATTATTTAGTGACGGAAAATTCATTTATTCGAAATAAACGAACCCGAGCCCAAAGTGTGTTGTGTAAGCCAACTAGATTTGGAATTAAATGGGTGGGACCCATGACTTACATCAATTGTCACTATTTGTGATGTTGGTGGTTGAAATAGTAAATGTGGCATTTACTTCTCAAATCTACCACCACATTTGAAAGTCAACACACACTTAACTTTGGTATTTTTTTTTTGGAAAACAAGATATCAACAAAAACTCTCTCCTCTCCCTCCTCCATCTTTGCCGTGAGCTTGTTACTCTCCAAGGGAAAAAATTATTATTTTTTCTTTCAAGCTAGCACTTATTTGAGTTGAATGAGGTGTTAGGGAAACTCACCCTTGAGTTTGGAATTCAAAAGAAAACTTGGAGCTTCCATCCAACAAAGTTATTTGAAATCTCTCATCCGATCAATGTAAGTCTTCCGCAACTTATTTTGATTTTATTCACACTAAAATCATGTTTAGGATCCTTGGGATGTCTTGGACAAACTAACAATGGTATCATGAGTCACCTAAACTTGATTTAAAATCTAGGGTTTATGGACTTTAATTTGGGAATTTATGCTTGGAGCATGTTTTTTCCAAATTGATTGTTTGGTTATGCTTAGATTATGATAACTTAGAGTTATGCATGATTGGATTTGAGAAAATTGTTTGGATCAAAATTTCCCCAATTCCTTGATGTGGCCGAATGTATACCCTAAAGTTCTCATGGTGATTTTTTGTTAATTAGACTATTGGATGAGTTTAAGGCATGAAATGAATTTTGATTATTGATTTAATTAGATTGAAATCAAAATTGGATATTATTTTGCCCATTGCCGTGAGATTGAGCATGTTGTATGGATTGATTTTGCTTCAATTTGTGTTGGACATGAATTGGATGATTATAGCATGATTAATTAGATTAATTGATATTTTGGAAATATTGGATTAATTAATCAATTGTGGTAATTGCACTTTAATTAGATTAATATGTAATTTGGAATAATATGTTAATTTAAATTTGTTGTATTTGGGGCTTAATGGGCTTGGTTGGGCCAAGTATGGTTTTGGAAAATTGGGTTAGATCCAATTGGGCCTAAAACCATTTCCATAAAGTCCAAATATGACTTTTGGGCCTTTTGAAATTTAATTGGGCCTAAATTGATTTTTTGGCATAAGGTGATTCCTATTTGGGCCTTGGCATTTTGGGTTTGATCCATTATGGCCAAAGCCCATGCCTAAAGAAATAATTGAAAGCCCATTGGACTTTAATTGAATAGTATTGGATGCTAATTGGGCCTTTGAGACCTATTTAGATTGGATTTGGAATCCAAGTCTAAAAGGCACTATTAAAAGTGTAATTATTTAATTTTGAATTAAATATGAATTAGTACTGGATACAATTTAAATTGGATTTAAAATTGTAGTTTGATATAATTCAAGAATACATACTTTGAGTATTTATTCTTAAACGAGTTGGACTCGCGCGAATCAAATCGTTGTATGAACATTGGATGGTCATTAATTAAAGATTAATTAATTAGATTAGATTGATTGAACAACATGCTTTGTGTGAATACTTGGATGTATTTGTATGAATAATGTATATCAGATGGATATTAGAAGGGTGTGGGCAATTTTGGAAATTGTTGTAAGTATGGTACTTATTTGAAATTGGACCTGCGTGTCATGCCTTTCGCCTCCTTATCTCTTTGTATTTCTCTTCTCACCAATTCGCCTCAATGTAAATGAGGTTTCTTTAATATATTATGTAATTGGGTAGAAGAATGTAAAGTGTTAGCGTGTGAGTGGAAATGGAGAGATTTATTCTAGGAATAAATTTTGTTATATATCCATCCACATATCATTATTAATTTATTCGCGCCTTATTATGCTTTTAGAATGCATGTTTAAGGGTGTATGATGAGACCTAATCAAAGATAATAAATTGGATTCCAATTTGCGGAAAAACCCTCACTTCAATATTAAGCGTTTTCCTTCCATTGAGTGGTTCTTTCTCAAGATCCAAGATTGGCTTTGATTTGTTGGCCAAAATCAAGATCATTGTCCATCGCGGATGTGTTTGAATCACGAAGGCTTTGTTATATATCGCATGTCTTGGGCAGTTATGACTTGTTGGCCAAAGTCAAGGTCACGTATGTACATCGACGTGGATTACGAAGCTTTCCCACTGTCAGTGGGTCGCACTTAACTAGAATCATTAAGCATGTTGAGCCAAAGCCAATGGTTAGTTGTTTCAGAGGAAAATATTAGGAAATATATATTGGATATATATCTCAGACTTGGAGGTCCACCTACCGGATCTAGGAATTGGATGGGATCCAATTGACCTTAAAGATCTACATAGTTAAGTTTCATACAACTTGTTGGCCAAAGTCAAGGTTGTGTGTTATTTAACGAGATCCTAGCCCACTAGGAAACTGGGTTTCCCGAGTACTCAACAGAGGGTTAGAGGCTCGCCGAAAAATAGTAGGAGGCCAGTATTAAATTTGCAATTTCGTTTAATACTTGATAAATGCGCGCTTTATTTTTCGTCCTTATATATTTATATTAGTTGGACTAATATTTTATTATTTTCTTTGAACAGTTGGACTGTACCATAACTACTCCACTTGTAGTTGGTTATATCGTTGGACTATAGTAACCATTACACTTTGAGTGTACCCGATATCGTTGATTGGATAGTTGGATTATAGCAATCGAGATGGCTGGAAAGATTAGTGTTAGGGACATCGTCATGGGCGATAATGTCTTTAACGGCGCCAATTTTCCAGATTGGGAGATGAATATCAGGATTGTCCTGGGAGCCGAGAAGTTGCTCTATGTTATAGACAGACCTCTCTGGCCTACGTTGAAATTGAAGGACCTTCACAGATCTTACCTTAGATCTCAGAAGTATGAATTGAAAAAGAAGCTCTTTCGCTCACGTATGTCAGAGGGTACATCTGTCGAGCACTATGTGTCGCAGATGATTACTGACATCGAACAGCTAGGTCAGCTGGGCATAACCTTCGAGGCCGAGACTTCTATAGATTTGATCTTACAGTCTCTGCCCAACTGCTGGGGCGGGTTCATCATGAACTACAACATGATGAACCAAGAGAAGACTATTAGAGAGTTGATGGCGATGCTGAAAGAAGCAGAGCCAGAGCTTCTGAAGGGCAAGAAGCACGAGGCGTATCTTACTTCGACATCTCAGAAAGCCAAGGCTTGGCTGAAGGCTTCTGGAGGTGTGAAGAAGAAGAAGAAGAGCAAGGCAAAATCATCAAAGTCTTCTGGGAAGACTAAGGACATATCCCAGGACGTCTGCCTACACTGTGGCAAACGGGGTCACTGGAAGCGTGACTTCCGTAAGTACCAAGCAGACTTGAAAGAAGCGGGGGCGGGCAAGGCTCCGGCCTCATGTATGTTTGTTATTGAAATAAACATGTCCACTACTGGTTTTAAAAATTAGATTTTTGATTCTGGATGTGGTACTTATATATGTACTGATGTGCAGGATCTACAGATTAGCAGGAGATTGGCTTCAGGAGAGATCGACCTCCGAGTCGGAAATAAGACTAGAGTCGCCGTTTTGGCCGTTGACACCTAAATTTTGAATCTGCCATCGGGGCATGTACTTAATTTAGGAGACTGTTATTATGTACCTAGTTTGACTAGAAATATTATCTCTGTATCTTGTTTGACCCGATGCAGGTATACCTTTGTATTGTAGAGCACTGGGTGTTTTGTTTATAAAGATGATATTTTGATATGTACATCAGATGTTAATAATGGTCTTTATATTTTGAATATAAATGAATCTCAAACATATAATATGACAAACAAAAGGCTTAAATTGAGTAAAACAGATGAAACTTATCTGTGGTATTGTCATCTGGGACACATTAACAAGACTCGGATATCCACTCTTTCAAAGAATGGATACTTGGACGGATTTGATCTTAATTCATATGATGTCTGCGAATCATGTTTATTAGGGAAAATGCCTAAAAACCTTTTAACGGTAAAGTTGTACGTGCTACTAAACTATTAGCCCTCGTTCATAGTGATGTATATGGACCCATATCTAGTCAGGCTAGAGGTGGATATGAATACTTCGTAACCTTTATGCATGATGTATCGCGTTATGATTATGTGTATCTTATGAGACACAAGTCGAAAACTTTTGAGAAATTCAAAGAGTTTCGACACGAAGTAGAAAAACAAACCGGCAAAAGTATTAAAACGTTACGGTCAGACCGTGGTGGAGAATAGTTGAGCAATGAGTTTCTCGATTACTTGAAAGAATATGGTATTCTTTCACAGTGGACTCCTCCCGGAACACCTCAATTAAACGATGTGTCCTAACGGAGAAACCGAACTTTGTTGGACATGGTAAGGTCAATGATGAGTAGCACTGAGCTACCAATTTCCTTCTGGGGATATCCATTGAACTGTACAATACTTATTTTGAATAAGGTTTCGTCAAAGTCTGTTGGACAGACTCCGTATGAAATATGGACAGGAAAAAAACTAGGTTTCTCATTCCTGAAGATTTGGGGATGCTGGGCATACGTTAAACGTTTGGATGGTACCAAACTAGAATCCAAATTGGATAAATGCCTATTTATAGGTTATCCTAGGGAAACCAAATGATATTACTTCTACAACCCACAAGAGAACAAAACATTTGTTGCTCTCCATGCGGTTTTCCTCGAAAATGAATTCCTAGATGCAGTGGTAAGTGGGAGGAAAGTAGAAATCGATGAAAATCAGAGTGATACTGTTCTTGGCACCGAAACCCTCTCGGAACACCAACAATTCATCAGAGATGAGACTGTTCCACAATCTTCTAATACACAAGAGCCGCGTAGGTCGGAGAAAGTCAGAAAACAACCTGAGAGGTATAGGTTTCTGATCTCACCTCATGTAGATATTAATCTTATTGAGGATAATGAGCCGGCTACGTAAGAGGAAGCGATACAAGGTATCGACTCTGATTTATGGCAAGAATCCATGAAGTCCGAAATGGATTCCATGTATACCAACCAAGTTTGGACACTGGTTGATGCACCAGAAGGCGTTAAGCCGATTGGTTGTAAATGGGTCTTCAAGAAGAAGATAGACATGTATGGCAATATACAAACGTACAAAGCTAGGCTTGTAGCAAAAGGGTATCGTTAAAGACATGATGTCGATTATGATGAAACTTTTTCACATGTTGCCATGATTAAATCCATTCGGATAATGCTTGCTATTGCTGCATATTTTGATTATGAAATATGGAAGATGGGCATCAAAACTGCTTTCCTTAATGGAAACCTTTTAGAGGATGTTTATATGCAACAGCCTGACGGTGTTGTCATGCCAAAACATGCAAACAAGGTTTGCGAGTTAAATCGATCCATTTATGGATTGAAGCAAGCATCACATTCTTAGAACCAACGTTTTGATGAGATCATAAAAGAATATGGTTGTAGGCATGGTACAGAGATGTACGACGATGCTGTCCGGGCTCGCGGCCCAATCAGGAGTACGGAGTAGCCTGCAGGGGACTAAACCGGAGAATAAAATGGAGTCGCCACCCAGTGTGAACTGGGAAATGATTTATGGCCGCACTCACCCCTCGTAAGGGAAGACCTCAAACCATTGGGTTCGGAATGGTCTCTTACTTATGCCAATTGTAATGAGAAGATTTAAGCAATAGTATAACCAGGTCTTATGCTAAACATGCAAGATAATGTAATCAACACACATTGCACTCCCATAAACGTAAATAAATAAACAAAAGAAAGACAAATGTATAATTCCATAGACATATTAAACAGTGAAGCGCAATAATGTAACTAATAACAACTATAAAAGCATTAATAATAAAAGCGGATAATTAGATATGCAATCAAAACGGGATGACCAAAGAAGCAAACATGCATGAAATATGATGGAAGGACGTCTGTTCACTGTATGTGCGTTCGTCCAACGTTCGGAAATGCGTTCGAATAGGATAAGGTCTGATGCATGGTAAAACACAATGCATGCACGTTCGAGGAGTGTTCGGAAACGCGTTCGAACGGAAGTGAGATAGAATGTTCGCGTTTGTATAGCGTTCGAAAATGCATTCGAACGGAAATGAGACAGAATGTTTGCGTTCGTATAGCGTTCAGAAACGCGTTCGAACAGGATAAGACCTGATGCATGATAAAATAGAATACATGCGTGTTCGAGTAGCGTCCTGAAACGCATTCGAACGGAAATGAGACAAAATGTTTGTGTTCGTATAGCGTTCGGAAACGTGTTCGAATGGGATAAGACCTGATGCATGATAAAACATAATACATGCGTGTTCGAGTAGCGTCCTGAAACACGTTCGAACGGACTGAGGCAGAATGTATACGTTCGTGTGGCGTTCGGAAATGTGTTCAAACGATATTACCAAAGTGGTATCTAAAATGACACAAACACATGCGCGAATGCTTTTCAAGCGGTACGTGTAGTTGTATCCCAAGTACAGACCGCACTACCGTCCATTCGGATTCAGCTACAGAATTTTTGTCTGGGTTTCCATCCGATATACCGTAAAAGGAAACACTCGAGCGTTAATGCAATATGAATGTAAAGTGAAGAATGAAAACATAACAACCAAAAAAGGGTAAATGATAAGATTAACAGAAGAAGGGCACGACAAAACTATGGTAAAGGTAGCCTTTGGGCGTTTCCCTCAAATAGAGGACCTTTAATCCAATATGATTAGCCCATGCGCACTAGATTATCAATGCATGAATAAACAAATAAATAATATGGGACCTCGTATGCCCGATTGAACATATTTCACATTCAATCGAATGTACTTCGTCCGGCGCAGCAAAACATTGTGGTAAAGGTAGCCTTTAGGCATTTCCCTCGAATAGAGGACCTTTAATCCAACCTAGTTAGCCCATGCGCATTAGATTAACAATACATATATAAAGAGACAACAGATAGAAAATAAATAGCGGAACAATGAACACAAAAATGCCTAAGACATGATAAAGAAACCTGTCTAGAATGCCCTCATTCGTGTAGCGTTCGGAAACGCGTTCGAACTGGGGCAAGGCAGAATACATACGTTCGAGTAGCGTTCGGGAACGCGTTCGAATGGGATGACGAAAGTGGCATCCGTAATGTAATAAACACATGCGAGAATGTTTCCCCAAGTGGTACGTGGAGTTGTATCCTAATTACAAACCGCACTACCGTCCATTCGGATTCGGCTACAGAATTTATGTATGGATTTCCATCTGATATACCACGAGAGGCAACACTCAAGCGTTAACACAATGCAATCATGAAAATAGACGTGAAGTATGATAATGCATATAACAACACATAAACGAAGAGACAAACATGCAGAATGATAAAAAGCTAATAATATGAAATAAATGTGCGATAAATAAATAACGGGACGTTAAAGAAAGATGTGACCAAGAGTTTGGTCGTCTTTGATATAGGACCTCGCACACTCGGTTGGACATATTTCATGTCCAACCGAGCGTGCCGCATCCAAACTACAAAATAAAAAGTAATAAAGGGTGCCCTCGGGTCTTACCTTTTAAGTTGCTCCTCGGAAGTGCGTTACGTCATTTCCGGAAGGGTTAATGCTCTATAACTTTTCTGGTCCAATATTTTCCTTCGCTGTTCCACTGTTTTTGCTGTTGTTTTCTCAGTCTTTCTTCGCTGTTTTAGCTATTTTCTAGCTGATGTTTGGTGAGTGAATTTTGGTGATATAGGGGACTGGTTTTTGGGTGATTTTAGTCTGCTATTTTAGGGTTATTTTGGGACTGGTTTCGGGTGTAGAGCTGCAGTTTAGGGGGCTATGTTCGGTGGTGTGCGGCTGCGGTTTAGTGGCTATTTTTGGTGGTGTAGGGCTGCGGTTTTAGGGGTTGTTTTTGGTGGTGTAGGGCTGCGGTTTTAGGGGGTGTTTTCGGTGGTTAATGGATTAATGGTTGTTGTTCATATGACATGTGTTTGTTTGGCTTATTGTTTGCCGAGAGAGAGAGAGAATGTGGTGTGTGTTCTAGGGTGTTTTTTTGTGATGAGCTAATGAGGATTATGGTTGGTTTAGGTCTCTTTTTATAATGGTGATCTAGGGTTTCTAGATAAGGAATGAAATCATGCAAATATGTGATGTGTTTAATTAAATTATTTGAGGAAATAAATTTGTGTAATTTTGGTGGGGAATATCCTTAACTTGGAAGGTGATTGGATTTGATTGGATGTAGATCTTTGGTAATTAGAAAGGTGATTTATTTAATTTAGGAATGAGATTTGATTTGATTTAGACATGTGTTTAATGTGTTTTGAATATTTTGGATGGGATTTGGTGGGCTTGGGCGTGTGGGTTGGTTGTGTGTGGGCTTGGGCGTGTGACTTGGTGTGGGCTTGGGCGTGTGACTTGGTGTGGGCTGCGGGGGTTTTGGGCCGAGGCCAATAGTTAAAATAGGGATTAATCGAGCGAACCCAAGGCTAAAAAAATGAATTAAATCTAAGGATGTACTTATTTTTGAATTTTCCCTTCTGACTTCCGTTTCCCGCAACTTCCGTAACTTATCGGGTAGTGCCTCCAAACGAGGCTCATCATCGGGCTTTCATGTAAAAATGCAAGTGTCTACAATGGTTTCATTCAAAACGAAGATGATTCTTGTGTATATAAGAAGGTTAGTGGGAGCGCACTGACATTCGTTGTCCTATATGTTGATGATGTATTGCTTTTAGGCAATGACATTCTCATGCTACAATCGCAGAAAGCTTGGCTTTCATTAAAATTCTCCATGAAAGACCTGGGAGAAGCGGCCTTTATTATAGGAATAAGGACCTACCGGGATATATCTAGAAAGCTGTTTGGACTCTCCTAGAGCTAGTACATTGACAAACTGTTAAAGAAAATCAACATGGATCAGTCTAAGAGGGGGCTGCTTCCAGTGTCACATGACGTCTCTCTATCTAAGGACATGTGTCCTAAAACACAAGATGAGAGAGATACCATGAATCAGATCTCGTTCGCTTCTGCAGTCGGATCGATCATGTATGTCATGATATGTACCCGACCTGATGTCTCGTATGCTTTGAGCATGTGCAGTCGCTATCAGATCGATCCAGGTGATGGTCACTGGATTGCTGTTAAGAACATCCTTAAGTATCTTCGATGAACTAAGGATGCTTTCTTAGTCTATGGTGATGGAGAACTAGAGGTGAGTGGGTTCACCGATGCAAGTTTCCAAACCGATAAAGACGACTTTAAGTCGCAATCAAGGTACATATTTTTCTTGAAAAATGATCGGCGTAAACACACACGTATAACGCAAGCGCACGTATCGTTCAAGTAGTATAAAAAGTATCGATCCCACGAGGACTTAATACCTAAGCTATTAATTTTATGAGGTCAAATGATTACTAGTATCTAACAGGTTGTTTGATTGATTTGAAATGGCGACGATTCTAAATTTAAAGACAAGTAAATAAAATTGTTCGAAAGTAAGTTTTAAGAAAATTCAATATTAAAAACTATCTAGGGTTGTGAATCTTTTCAATATTATTTAAAGATGAAGTGGTTATCCTATAGCTGGGTAATATATTGATTTATTAACCTGGAACACTAAATTATGTGAATGCCTCTGTCGATGGTCAGACACAAATACCCAGTTTAACCCAATTGAACCATATGTCTATGTCAACCAAATTATCTGGATTCATTAAGTTTAAGTTCCAATTATGGCTACCCCCGCCCGACAGGTATATGTCTATCCTGTAAGGAAATCTATTAAAGGGTTATCTATCCTCAAGGAAGATCGTGGGCTATTGAGTCTAAGGTCTCAAACTTAAAATCCCTATGTCTAGTTCGTTTTAAGTTTACCTAATCAATTTTATTAATGGCCAGTTAATAAAAAACATTAAGATTAAGACTCAATAAATAAATTTTTATATTACCCAAACTATAATCTAACCCTTATAAACCGGTGATATTGAAATTCATCACAACCATAGATAACTAACTTAGTTATGACACATGGCTAGGGCTAGTAAAAACTTAAAAGTAAAAGCCATAAAGTAAAAATGCGAAATAGTAAATGCGGTAAAGTAAATACTGAAAAGTAAATAACAATAAAATAAAATGCTAAGGTAAAATGAATTACTTTTACTATTTACTATTTTAGATATCTCCCATAAAATAATATATAAACTTGTGATAATATTACCAACCAGCCATATAGGCGGTAACCTGATTAATTCAAATTAAGTCCGACCAGCCATAAAGGCGGTATGATTTGTCCATGAACCTGCCATATAGGCGGTAAGAAAATATAATTATCAACCAGCCATATAGGCGGTATCCTTGATTAGTCAGGTTTAAACCAATTTAAATTTAATAGCCGACCGACCAATATGGCGGTATCCTTATTAAGTCAAATTTTAAATAGTAAATATGTTATAATTAAGGGAGATTAATCTAAATAGTAACAGTAAAAGAATTACATTTCACCTTAGCAAGGAGAAGTTACCTCATCATGGTTGAATAGTAAAACTGAAACAGTAAAAACAAGATAAATTACTATTACTATTACAAAAAGTAATTACTATTACAGAATGTAATTAAAAATTAATTACAAAACTTAAATTAAAAGAAATTAGAGAGAGAAACTCCCTATTTACATCAAAGAAATGAGAGAGAATGGTGCCACTAAAACTGAAATCTCGAGCTCAATTTATAGACAATTTTTTGCGTCCAGCGTCGCGACGCCAAGGGCTTCAACGTCGCGACGCTGGATCTGTTGACTTTGGTCCACGCGGGTTGACCACGCGTGTTCTGTCGGCAGAATCTGGTGATGACATGTGTCACGCGGTAAAGGTGGTGCAATGAGAAGACGACACGTGGCACACGGTGATTGGCTGAGCTTTCGGTCCAATGATCATCTGACACGTGGCACGCGTTTAGGATTGGTCCAATGAGAGATTAACATGTGGCAGCATGTGATTCACCGGTGATTCGGTCCAATGAAAACTCGACATGTGGCACGCGCTTGCTTTGGTCTAATGAGATTTCTACACGTGCCAGACGGCGCATTTTAGCTGATCTTCTGTGATGATGACACGTGGCACGGCGCACGTTAGCAAGGTCGGCACACGTTAGCAAGTCCAATTTCTCAGATTCTGACACGTGTCCCTCGGCGCACGTTAGCATGTCCGGCATACGTTAGGCGTCGCGACGCGTAGGGTCCTGGCGTCGCGACTCGGCCAAATTACGAAATTTCCCTTTTGTCATTTTTTCCTCATATCTGCAAAATAACACAAAACACATCAAAACGTTCACAAAACTAAGAAACTATACAAAATATTAGGTAAATGAGTGGGAAATAGTGATAAATTTACCACTCATCACACCCCCAAACCTAACATTTTGCTAGTCCTCGAGCAAAACAAAAAATAAAATAACATAATAAAATTTAACTAAGCCACTTTCGTAGGGATCACGGTTGCATTTAGCGTATGCAACAAGTCTTTAAACCCCTAGGTGTCCCTAGTGGACGAGTTGTAGTCTCGTGAGGGTTTACAGCAATGATACCCACAAAAATTTTACAAAAGTAAAAATGTAGTAAAACTAATGCACACAAAAGCAAAAAGACAAGCGAAAAGAGAATAAAGAAGTTAGTGACTAATCAGGTGAAATTTCTACTCCAAGTTATTAGTTGTTTTGTTTCTTTCTAAATTACCGAATAAGTAAATTCTCCAATTATATTTACCATTCTCCATATACACAGCCAACAAAATATTAATCAACTCATTTTTGCCCACAACAGTCATAAGTGCAGTTGATAAGAGAGTAATATTTTTGTCCTAAAGTTCTATCAGATTTCACACCTTTTTGTAGCAATGGAATAATTTTTCTGATTTTTTCTTTGATTTTTCTCTATTTTTTATTTATATACAATATCTTCCATCTATGTAACGAGTGTTGAGTCGGTGGCTCCCAAACCAGTTGGCTTTAGGGCACCATGTGTTAAGACACCCCTACAGACTTAATTACTCAGACTTCATATATATATATTTTTGCAGCATCTTTGATCCATTTAGCGAGCTTTGGGCCAGTGACTCCCAAACCAGTTGGCTTTAGGGCACTAGGTGTTAAAACACCCTTACAGACTTAATAACTCGGATCTCAGATTTTTTTTTTTACTCCATCACTTTTTGAGATGCTTCCTCCAATTAAACTAGAGCACTGAATATTACAAACTTTTCAATTACAGCTCATGTCCGTATGTTACTATGCATGTTGATAATACCTGCCAACTGAGCATATGAAGATCCATTTTAGTTAGTTTTATGGAGAATTTACAAATTAAATAATTCAAAAGGAAATAAACAAAAATTAACTTGTTTTGAAATAGGTTTGAGATATGTCTCAGGAGTGGAAACTCCTTACTCGGCTATCTTTTACCAATTTCACCTTTTTAGTCAAAACACAAAAACGCAAAATATTTTTGTAATTTTTTGAAAAATTTTCAATTTTTTTGTATTTTTCGAAAAATTTGGAAAAAAAAAAACAACACACAAACTAAAAACAAGGTACTGATCAACTAATTCCCTCCCCCAAACCTAAATGAGACATTGTCCCCAATGTCTTAAAAAGTAGAAGAAGAGTTTAGAAAAATATACCTGGTTAGCTGAAATTCTACAGGAAATTAAAGGTTAAGATCCAGATTAATCCTACGCCTCTTACCACGATCGTCCTCAGACCAATTTATCTTTGAAAGAATAGGGTCAACTCGTGGTTCATAGGCTATGAGTTGGTCTATTAGATCCGGAGCAGTTCTTGCAGTAAATAGGAGTTCTTTCAAAGGTTTTGACACGAACCCATTTCTCCGAGCATCATCAAGAAACACACAAAGAAAATCATAAAATCCATCAACGTTGAGCAATCCAATTGGTTTCTGGTGTATGTTCAGGTTCGCCCAAGATAATACTATAAATATTTCCTCCAATGTACCCAAGCCACCTGGCAAAGCAAAAAAGCATCAGCACGGTTAATCATTTCTACCAAACGTTCAGACATACCTGGCACGATCAGTTCCTCTCCGTTTGATGGTTCAATAAGATTTGGCTCTGCCAAGGGTTTTGGGATGATTCCCAAAACGTGACTGCCTCCTTCCTGTACGGCCTTTGAAACGATCCCCATAAGTCCAAGATTTCCTCCGCCATATATTAAGTGCATATTCCTTGCAGCTAAGACTCGGCCCAATTCTTGTGCTGCTTCTACGTATTGTGGCTTAGTACCAACACTACTACCGCAGAACACACATATGTTTTCAACTCGTCTTCTTGAAGTGGCTTCCATGTTTTACTCTGGATGTCTTCAAAAGTGCAATGATGAGTTGAATTTATAATACCTGAAAAGGGTGAGTAAAATAATAGCATTAGTATGCCAAATGACAATATTAGTTAAACAAATCGTGATAGTCAAAAAGGTCTGGATCCTGTCGGAGAAAATAAAAGAAAACAACAAAACAAATTACAATTATTAGGAAAAGACAAAGAGATATAATATTTACAAGAAAAGTAGCGGCTTGGTTGACGTCTATGCGTCAGGGACAAGCTTCCCATCCAATTTTCTTATAAATTGGCAAACAGGGTCTTTTTGAGTCAGATTCCCGAGACTTAACTGTTGTCTTTCTTTTTGAATTGTGTATGTAATTTGCGAAAGGCTATGTGAACATATCCACTGGGATGCGTCTCAAGAGTTGAAGATATATCATCTAAAGACTCCTTACTCAAGCCATCCCTAATGAATTTAATTTTGTCTTCGCGATTGTCAGACACCATTCCTAAAGAACGACAACGAGTATTGCAATTCCATCGTGCACATTTGTAACAAACACCCATTTGCTTAGCTCTACATTTCTTTGCATAGGTGCTTCTTCCAAAACCAGGCAGATGTGAAATAAAAGAGTCAGAAGACTCACCTGCCAATCGGACCCGTGCTTCAATTACCCAACGAATATCATTAGGAACACCGTGAATTATTAGTAACCTCATCCGTTCCAAGCGAGCTTTGTAGACTTTCATCAGAGATTTTTGAGGGAGAGAAGGAAGTTGCTTGTGAAGATTTGCGAGAGCTTCTTCCATCTTGAAATGACTTAATCTACAAAAACTAAACACACAAAATTAAATCACACCAAATCACAATATATACACAAATTGCATGGGTTGCCTCCATGCGAGTGCTAAGTTTAGAGTCGTCAGCTAGACTTGACTTCTCGAACGTTAAGCTGGATCTGAAAGTGTGACACTTTCTTTTTTCCGCTCAAATGATTCTCCCCAGTAGTGTTTGACACGCTGACTGTTAACCTTGAATGTGTTGTTGGTATTGGGATCCAGTAACTCAACAGCTCCATAAGGTAAAACCTGAGTGATCACAAATGGACCTGACCACCTAGATTTCAACTTTCCAGGAAAAAGTTTTAACCTCGAGTTGTATAACAACACCTGCTGCATTGGTTCCAACTGTCTGTGAATTATTTTTCGGTCATGCCATTTTTTGGTCTTTTCCTTGTACAATTTGGCATTCTCATAAGCCTGTAGGCGAAATTCCTCCAATTCGTTGAGTTGGTGAAGTCTTTTCTCTCATGCAGCTTGTGAATCAAAATTCAACTTCTTCAGTGCCCAGTACGCCTTGTGCTCAAGCTCAACTGGCAGATGGCACGCTTTCCCAAACACCAATCGATATGGAGACATACCAATGGGTGTCTTGTAAGCTGTCCTGTAGGCCCATAATGCATCATCTAGTTTTGTTGACCAGTCCCTCCTTGTTGATCCAACGGTTCTTTCTATGATTCTTTTGATTTCCCTGTTTGAAACCTCAACCTGTCCATTTGACTGTGGATGGTAAGCTGTGGCAACCTTGTGAGTAACTCCGTATTTGGATAGGAGTGCATCGAAATATCTGTTGCAGAAATGTGAGCCACCATCGCTGATGATTGCACGAGGTGTTTTGAATCGAGTGAAAATGTTCTTTTTAAGGAATTTGATCACCACTTTTGAATCATTGGATGGCAGTGCAATTGCTTCGACCCATTTGGAGACGTAGTCTACAGCAACCAGGATGTACAGGTTTCCGAATGATGGAACAAAGGGTCCCATGAAATCAATACCCCACACATCGAATATTTCCACTTCTAGAATGTTTTGCAATGGTCCTTCATTTCTCCTCGAAATATTCCATGTTCTCTGGCACCTGTCACATTGAAAAGTAAAAAGATAAGCATCTTTAAAAAGAGTGGGCCAGAAAAAACCTGATTGAAGAACTTTTGCTGCAGTTTTATTTCCGCTGAAGTGTCCGCCATATGGTGATGAATGACAGTGCTGCAAAACACTGTTGATTTCCTCCTGTGGAACACACCGTCTCAATAATTGATCAGCACAACATTTGAACATGTACGGTTCATCCCATACATAGTGCTTGACTTATTTGAAGAACTTTTTCCGTTGCTGAGTTGTCAATTCCAACGGCCATTTTCCTGACACAATGTAGTTGACATAGTCAGCATACCAAGGGACTTCCTGTTGTTTCATGGCAAACAGCTGTTCATCTGGAAAAGTTTCTTTGATTGACAGATCTTTGTCAGCTGTTTCTTCCTTCTTTCTCCATTCTAGCCTCGATAGATGATCTGCCACCTGATTCTCTGTTCCTTTCCTGTCTCTGATCTCCACGTCGAATTCTTGCAGAAGAAGTATCCAACGGATCAATCTGGGTTTGGCATCTTTCTTTGTGATCAGATATTTGATTGCTGAATGATCTGTGTAGACCACCACTTTGGGACCCAGCAGATAGGAGCAGAATTTGTCAAAAGCGTACACAACTACGAGCAACTCATTTTCAGTGGTTGTGTAGTTGAGTTGAGCTTCATTCAGAGTTCTGCTGGAGTAGTAAATGGTGTGGAAAATCTTTGCTTTGCGTTGTCCCAAAACTGCACCTATAGCAAAATCACTAGCATCGCACATCACTTCAAATGGAAGGGTCCAGTCTGGTGCTAACAATGATGGGGGCATAAATCAGCTTCTATTTTAAGATCTCAAAAGCTTCCTGGCATTCTTTGGTGAAGTTGAAAGGCACATCCTTCTCCAGAAGATTGCAAAGAGGTTTTGCAATATTGGAAAAATCTTTGATAAATCTCCTGTAAAAACCTGCATGTCCGAGAAAGCTCCGAATCCCTTTGACAGATGTTGGTGGAGGTAGTTTTTCAATTGTCTCTATCTTTGCTTTGTCTACCTCAATCCTCTTTTGTGAGATCTGGTGTCCAAGAACAATGCCATTCTGTACCATGAAATGACATTTCTCCCAATTGAGCACCAAGTTTGTATCTTCACACCTTTGTAACACCTGTTCCAAATTTTGCAAACAATGATCAAAAAATCTCCAAACACAGAAAAGTCATCCATGAAAACCTCCATACTCTGCTCTAGCATGTCTGAGAATATGGCCATCATGCAACGATGAAAAGTGCGGGGGCATTACATAATCCAAATGGCATCCTGCGGAAAGCAAAAGTACCATAGGGACATGTAAATGTGGTTTTCTTCTGATCTTCTGGGGCGATGGAAATCTGATTGTACCCTGAATATCCGTCCAGAAAGTAATAGAACTCATGTCCTGCCAGTCTGTCTAACATCTGGTCAATAAATGGTAGCGGAAAATGGTCATTTCTCGTGGCTTTGTTCAGCTTCCTGTAATCCATGCATACTCTCCATCCAGTCACCGTTCTTGTTGGAATTAGCCCATTCTTTTCATTGGTAACCACATTAGTTCCTCCTTTTTTTGGTACACACTGCATAGGACTCACCCAACTACTATCTGAAATTGGGTAAATGATGCCAACATCCAACCATTTGATTATTTCTTTCTTCACGACTTCCTTCATGATTGGATTAAGTCTCCGTTGATGCTCCACTGTGGGTTTGTACTCATCGTTCATCAGATCTTGTGCATGCCAAAATGATGGACTAATGCCTCGAATGTCTGCTATAGTCCAGCCAATGGCTCTTTTGTGTTCTCATAATACTCTCAGTAGCTTTTCTTTCTGCTCCAATGTTAGTGAAGAAGAAATAATAACAGGTAATTCAGAAGTGTTTCCAAGAAATGCATACCTGAGATGGCTCGGAAGTAACTTCAGCTCCAGCTGTGGTGGTTCTTCAATCGAAGGCTTGATTCGATCTTTCTTGGGCAGTTCCAAGCTTTCAACTGGTGGTGTCACTTTGAATCGGAATGGTTTGTCAAGGTAGTTATACATTCCAGGATTTCAGCATCTAGCTCGCTGTCAGTCATGTTGGTGATGCAAGCTTCAAGTGTATCTGTGGGATTTGGCTCAGTATTTTGAACGATACTTTCAACAACATCAACTCTGAAGCATTCTTCTTCCTTTTCATCACTCGGGAATTTCATGGCTTTGAAAACATTAAAGGTCACTTCTTGGTCCTGCACTTTCATGGTTAGTTCTCCTTTTTGCACATCAATCACAGTTTTACCTGTAGCCAGGAATGGTCTCCCTAGAATGATAGGTATTTCTTTGTCTTCTTCCATGTCAAGGATGATGAAATCTGCTGGGAGAATTAGTTGTCTACTTTCACACCAGCACATCTTCAACAACACCTCTTGGAAATGCAAGTGTTCGGTCCGCAAGTTGCAAAGAAACTGAGGTAGGCATTGCTTCTCCAATCTGCAGTTTAGCTTTCCTGTAAATAGAAAAAGGCATCAAGTTAACACTGGCTCCTAAATCACATAAAGCCTTACCGATGTAATGTTCTCCAATGGTGCATGGAACTGTGAAACTGCCAGGATCTTTCAACTTCGGGGGAAGTTTCCTCTGAATAATGGCGCTGTATTTTTCCGTTAATGCTACTGTTTCGTAGTCTCCCAATCTCCATTTTCGTGAATCAATATCTTTCATGAATTTGACATAGCTGGGCATTTCTTCCAAGGCTTCTGCAAATGGAATGTTGATATGCAGCTTTTTGAATACCTCCAAGAAACGAGCAAACTGCTTGTCCAGTTTGTTTTTCTGAAGTCGCTGAGGAAAAGGTGGAGGTGGAATGATCTGATCTTTTTCTTTTTCCTTTGCTTCTTTTTCCTCCATCTGTGGAACTGCATCTTTTGGAATTTCCTCAATTGTTGCCTTGATCCCTACATCTTTGTTGATCTCAGTACCGCTTTTCAAAGTAATGGCTTGAATTTGCTCCTTTCCTCGGTTCCTTGGATTTGGTTCTGTGTTGCTAGGAAGATTACCTGGTGGTCTATAACTCTGAGCATTGACTAGTTGTCCAATTTTATTCTCCAGTGCTTTAATAGAAGCTGATTGGCTCTGAATCACAGCATCGTACTTTTTTAACTGAGCCATCACTTCTGCTATTCCTGGTTCATTTGTCTGCTCCTGGCCTTTGTTTTGTTGCTGAAATCCAGATGGTGGATAGTTCTGTTGGAATCCAGGTGGTGGATTTTTCTTTTGCCCTGAATTGTTACTCCATGAAAAATTAGGATGATTCCTCCACCCTGGGTTGTAGGTGTTGGAATATGGATTGTTCCCCTGTCTGTTGAAATTATTGACATATTCGCCGTCTCTTCAAGTTGGTTTGGTTCCGGTGCTCGTCCATATGGTGAACTTGTGGATCCAGTGGTAAAAATCTCCATGAATTTGCATATCTGATCCAGCTTGGTATTGACTGCTGTATTGACTCCACTTTCATAATTTCTCTGCAATTCTTGGATCATGCTCATTTCTGTTGGCCACAAAGAATTGTTGTTGGCCATTTCTTCGATTAGGTCCCAGGCTTGCTCTTCTGCTCTTCTCTTTTTGCCATCAGGGCTCCTCCAGCAGCAGCATCGATTGTGGTTCTCATTATTCCAGAAAGTCCATTATAGAAAGTTTGGACATGAAGCCATTTTGGAATCTCATGGTGAGGACATTTCCGGAGCAAATCTTTATACCTTTCCCAAGCTTCGTAGAGAGTTTCCGAGTCTTGTTGTACAAAAGATGTGATGTCATTTCTCAGTTTTCCAGTTCTAGCTGGTGGAAAGTACTTTGCAAGAAATTTGGTGGCTAAAATGTTCCAAGTTGTGATGGAACCTATTGGTAGTGAATATAACCAAGCTTTAGCTCTGTCCTTCAAGGAGTATGGGAAAACACGCAGTCTCATTGCTTCTTCAGCTTCTCGGTTGTAATTGAAAGTGCCGCAAACTTCCAGGAAGTTGTTGATGTGGGTATTAGGGTCTTCAATTGCATTTCCTCCAAACTGAACTGACTGCTGAATCATCTGAATGCATGTTTTGATGTCACCCGTATTTACTGGTAAGGGAGGAAGTACAATACAAGAAATGAGTCTGTCAACCACCGGAATGGTTCTGTCTCGAATGGGAATTGGTGGTGCAACATTCAAAGGTTCAGGTTCCATGTTGACTAAAGCTTCTTGGCCTTCTCGCCGTTCCCTTCTCAACTGTCTGATGGTTCTTTCAATTTCCGGGTCAAGCAGTCGAAGTTCAAAGCTTCTGGTTCGTCTTATGAAGTTTCTGAGAACCTCAAACACAAGAAAATAAAAACAATAAGTAAAAAGAAAATTAGATACAAGTAACAGTATCTAACCTTAAAACTAATAGTGAAAGATAAATAAGTCCCCGGCAACGGCGCCAAAAACTTGATCGGCGTAAACACACACGTATAACGCAAGCGCACGTATCGTTCAAGTAGTATAAAAAGTATCGATCCCACGAGGACTTAATACCTAAGCTATTAATTTTATGAGGTCAAATGATTACTAGTATCTAACAGGTTGTTTGATTGATTTGAAATGGCGACGATTCTAAATTTAAAGACAAGTAAATAAAATTGTTCGAAAGTAAGTTTTAAGAAAATTCAATATTAAAAACTATCTAGGGTTGTGAATCTTTTCAATATTATTTAAAGATGAAGTGGTTATCCTATAGCTGGGTAATATATTGATTTATTAACCTGGAACACTAAATTATGTGAATGCCTCTGTCGATGGTCAGACACAAATACCCAGTTTAACCCAATTGAACCATATGTCTATGTCAACCAAATTATCTGGATTCATTAAGTTTAAGTTCCAATTATGGCTACCCCCGCCCGACAGGTATATGTCTATCCTGTAAGGAAATCTATTAAAGGGTTATCTATCCTCAAGGAAGATCGTGGGCTATTGAGTCTAAGGTCTCAAACTTAAAATCCCTATGTCTAGTTCGTTTTAAGTTTACCTAATCAATTTTATTAATGGCCAGTTAATAAAAAACATTAAGATTAAGAATCAATAAATAAATTTTTATATTACCCAAACTATAATCTAACCCTTATAAACCGGTGATATTGAAATTCATCACAACCATAGATAACTAACTTAGTTATGACACATGGCTAGGGCTAGTAAAAACTTAAAAGTAAAAGCCATAAAGTAAAAATGCGAAATAGTAAATGCGGTAAAGTAAATACTGAAAAGTAAATAACAATAAAATAAAATGCTAAGGTAAAATGAATTACTTTTACTATTTACTATTTTAGATATCTCCCATAAAATAATATATAAACTTGTGATAATATTACCAACCAGCCATATAGGCGGTAACTTGATTAATTCAAATTAAGTCCGACCAGCCATAAAGGCGGTATGATTTGTCCATGAACCTGCCATATAGGCGGTAAGAAAATATAATTATCAACCAGCCATATAGGCGGTATCCTTGATTAGTCACGTTTAAACCAATTTAAATTTAATAGCCGACCGACCAATATGGCGGTATCCTTATTAAGTCAAATTTTAAATAGTAAATATGTTATAATTAAGGGAGATTAATCTAAATAGTAACAGTAAAAGAATTACATTTCACCTTAGCAATGAGAAGTTACCTCATCATGGTTGAATAGTAAAACTGAAACAGTAAAAACAAGATAAATTACTATTACTATTACAAAAAGTAATTACTATTACAAAATGTAATTAAAAATTAATTACAAAACTTAAATTAAAAGAAATTAGAGAGAGAAACTCCCTATTTACATCAAAGAAATTAGAGAGAATGGTGCCACTAAAACTGAAATCTCGAGCTCAATTTATAGACAATTTTTTGCGTCCAGCGTCGCGACGCCAAGGGCTTCAGCGTCGCGACGCTGGATCTGTTGACTTTGGTCCACGCGGGTTGACCACGCGTGTTCTGTCGGCAGAATCTTGTGATGACACGTGTCACGTGGTAAAGGTGGTGCAATGAGAAGACGACACGTGGCACACAGTGATTGGCTGAGCTTTCGGTCCAATGATCATCTGACACATGGCACGCGTTTAGGATTGGTCCAATGAGAGATTAACACGTGGCAGCATGTGATTCGCCGGTGGTTCAGTCCAATGACAACTCGACACGTGGCACGCGCTTGCTTTGGTCCAATAAGATTTCTACACGTGCCAGACGGCGTATTTTAGCTGATCTTCTGTGATGATGACACGTGGCACGGCGCACGTTAGCAAGGTCGGCGCACGTTAGCAAATCCAATTTCTCAGATTCTGACACGTGTCCCTCGGCGCACGTTAGCATGTCCGGCGCACGTTAGGCGTCGCGGCGCGTAGGGTCCTGGCGTCGCGAAGCGGCCAAATTACCGAATTGCCCTTTTGTCATTTTTTCTCTATTTTGGCCCCAAATTGCTTCTAATGCTTTCCCAACTTTCTTTATCTGCAAAATAACACAAAACACATCAAAACGTTCACAAAACTCAAGAAACTATACAAAATATTAGGTTAAATGAGTGGGAAATAGTGATAGATTTACCACTCATCAAAAAACAGAGCAGTGAGCTGGAAATCTTCCAAGCAAGAGACTGTTGCCGATTCAACAACAGAGGCGGAATATATTACTGCAGATGAGGCAATAAAAGAAGCAATTTGGATCCGTAAATTCCTAATTAGATTAGGAGTAGTTCCGTTAGCAGCTGAGCCCGTGCTTTTGTATTGTGACAATAACGGGGCTTTAACACAGGCTAAGGAACCAAGGTCTCATCAACGATCCAAGCATGTACTTCGACATTTCCATCTGATTCGCGAGATCATACATCGTGGCGATGTGAAGATCGAGACATCACATCAGATGACAACATTACAGATCTGCTGATGAAGGCTCTTTCTCAGTAAAAGTTTGAGCGACATGTACATAGTTCAGGTGTAAGATACTTGAGTGATTGGCTATGAGCCAAGTGGGAGATTTTTGGACAACTATGACCCATATCATCACTATTTGTAATAAACATCGTGTTTTTGTACAAATTAATTATGTGACAATAGGAAATTGCTATTTTATCATTTTGTAATTGGATTACTTGGATATGTATAAATGATAAAAGTCCTTATGATTAGTTCCGGATTAATAAGATATGAGACGGTATTAATCCATGAACGGTTTAATCATTAAATATCCATAGTCGTAGTATTATCGAGACTAGACATCGATAATGCGGAATAGACTAGTATTACACTTGTGCGCGTTATGGAAGTTTAATGACATAGTTCTCATATATTTAAGTATTGGATACTTATGCAAGTGTGATAAGAGGTTCTATTAGCCATTAGATCGGGAACAACTTTACTCTGGATAGACCCATCGGAGTCCCATTGGTAGTATAACTATGTGTCCATGGGAATCCGAATCAGGGTAGGTGTATGTGGTCTTCACCTGAGACTTGCATCGCTAATACTTGCGACAATCAATACGTTTTGGTTTTAGTCGTCTGGAGCTTTAACAGGTTCTGTGTACGCTTGTACTGGGTTTATTGAGAATCGTAGTGTATTGGATGTGATGTCAAGATGAGAGTATCACTTCAGTCATATGGAGATGAGGATCACGTAGGGATACGAAACTAGTACTCTTAAATGCTGCAGCTATCGGGATAGTATGACTAGGTCATGATTATCCGATTACAGAGACTAGTTGCTAGTCATCCGATATATGCTTCGTACAGGGCAGACATGGAGCCAGCCACAGGCCTAGCATGTGACATCCGATACTGGATCGCAAAATGCAATACTTAGCATACTACGCATGATACAGATTATATATTCCTCATTGAATATTTCTGGAGAATTGGGTAGGCACGGTGCTTTGCTAGAAGCCAACCATGTCTTGTAAATCGGTGAGAACGTGATACGGGGTACACACGTGTCGGATAGTCCGACAACCGCGTTTACTGCCAACATATCCAAGAATCTATTGGGTCGCTTCCCAAAGATTCACCGATGACATTTGACTCGAACAGAATTAATGTGGGATTAATTATGAGAGAGAAAATTAATATGGGATTAATTACGGTAAGAATTTATCTGGGATTAAATTCGTATATAGGATAGAACGCGATTAATTTGGAATTAATTGGTAAGATAAATTTAATAGTTAAATTGGATTCTACTATTTAATTTATTTATTTGGGCCAAAATAATATATCAGATATATTAATTGAAATTGGATTTCAATACGGAATTAAAATTGGATTTTAATTCAAGCGAACGAATTAATTTGAAATTAATTCGTAAGCGACTATCATAATAATTTTGCGAGGTATAATTATTTAATTAAATTGGATTTAATTATTTAGCGACGAAAAATTCGTTTATTCGGAATAAACGAACCTGAGCCCAAAGTGTGTTGTGTAAGCCAACTAGATTTGGAATTAAATGGGTGGGATCCATGACTTACATCAATTGTCACTATTTGTGATGTTGGTGGTTGAAATAGTAAATGTGGCATTTACTTCTCAAATCTACCACCACTTTTGATAGTCAACACACACTTAACTTTGGTATTTTTTTTCGGAAAACAAGATATCAACAAAAACTCTCTCCTCTCACTACTCCATCTTTGCCGTGAGCTTGTTACTCTCCAATGGAAAAAATTTCTTATTTTTTCTTTCAAGCTAGCACTTATTTGAGTTGAATGAGGTGTTAGGGAAACTCATCCTTGAGTTTGGAATTCAAAAGAAAGCTTGGAGCTTCCATCCAACAAAGTTATTTGAAATCTCTCATCCGATCAATGTAAGTCTTCCCCAACTTATTTTGATTTTATTCACACTAGAATCATGTTTAGGATCTTTGGGAGATCTTGGACAAACTAACATCAGGAACTTGAGCCCGGGGAGTATCTGCAGCTTCGCGCAGTTGAGAAAATCCTTTGTGTGACACTTCAAAGAGGCTTGCGTGCCAAGTAAGACTGTGGGGTCGTTGAGGTTGATGAAGTAAAGAGACGATGAGTCTTTAAAAATCTTTGTTGATTGATACCATGGCCTGATGTTAGAGATCGAGGTGTATGAGTCCCCGGAGGCGCTGGAAAGTTTCGAATGGGTCCTCAAGGTCGGGAGGTCATGGTCTCACATGAGGATCCAGAAGATATCAGACTATGCCGCGACCTTAGACCAGACAATGAAGTTTGTGTTGATGGAGGGAGCAGAGAAGATCGCCCGAGGGGGAATTGGTTAGAAGCCGAGAGTACCCCGACAGGAAAACCAGCGGGTTATGGGCATGGACTTGAGGAGACAGATCTCGAGGTAAAAAGAGTTCAGGCCGATACCTCGGAATAATTCAGCGCAAGAGAGAAGGTCGTCTGTCCATGTCAACCATATTGCCAGGGGGACAGTGTACACACCCATGAACAGACCCCTGGCCCAGGTAGTTCGAAAAATCCAGGATAAAGGTCTATTGACTGAGCTCGACCCGAGGAGGTTTCCCATTGAGAAGAGAGACATCAGGGCTTATTGTGTGCACTGTAGGAAACGTTTTCCTTGCGCAGCGGAAACGATATAGGCACACGAATCGGACTTGAAAACTTTTTCTGCCATTCTCCTTTGAATGTCGAATGCTACTGCTATCACCACTGAAATTTTACTTCAGTTTTAGACAAAATTCCAGCCCCGAAACAGCCCCCGAACAGCCCTGAACAGCCGGGCAAAAACTGGACTGTTTTGGACTCGATTCGCGTCCAACGCACTGCAGCAAAAGCCCCTGAAATGCATGGACAGTGGCTGTGTTTTAGTTCTAATTTTTCACTTGAAAATAAGCCCAACACAGCCCCAAAACATCACAAAATATTCCCCAAAAAATCTGGATTAAAACGAAACCAAACCGAGTTCCATTTCACCAAGAAAGGGGCTGCATGAGCAAAAAACAATGCTCACTATCGAATACAAAGAGAAAGAGATGAAGATGAATTTTGTTCGAAACCACAAGTCTTCCGAACTATATCTTGTTACCAACAGAAACTTGTGTGGGCAAGACTTCACAAAATAATCTCTAAACGATTTAGGGATTGAGTCACACAAACAACTTTTTGTTCTTTTGATTATTTGTTTTTCTTATTTTTCTTTTGTTTTTGATTTCTCAAACTTTTGAGAGAATTGGAGAAGAAGAAGAAAGGTGGCTAGGGTTAGAATGAGATTCTTAGTCAAAAGAAAAATCATATTTTCCTTTTTATACTTGGGGTTTAATTTTCCAAAATAAAACAAATCCATATCCCCTTCCACAATCATCAAATTCGGCCAACACATGTATTTTTAATTAATTTTGCAACACCAAATTTAATTACCATAATTAAAGATATGTTACAAAATAAAAGGTTAAATTCCATTTAACAATTTGTAACTTCCAAATTAAATCCAAGGATTTCCAAAACCCAAAATTTTAAAATTACTAACTTAACCTTTCATTTAATTATATCTAATATAATTAAATAACATGTGTTTAAATATCATATATTTAATAAAACCATATATTAACTTTTAATATAAAGTTTGTAGTGTGACAAAATAATATTATTAATCATATTAATAATATTTATACCTTTGTGAGTATATAATCGGACTATCCAATTATATTAAATTTGCTATAGTATATCGAGCTTGTACGGGGACCAAATGGACCTACGGTTCCGAGCTCCAATAATCTAGAAATATTAATTAAGCTCTTAATTAGATATTCTGAATTATTAACTCCGGGTTATTCCACTAAAAAGCCAAAGTTGCACTCTTGTTGCCGCAGATGATATATTAAGCCGAATCAAGTCGGTGTCCATCGATATAGTCACTACATATAGATTAACCCTTCACGAGTATCTCATAATTAGAGTCGGGTCATAATATCCGTTATACCCCTCTAATTATTTTTACCTGAAGTACCATTGATTCTCTAATGAACGATTTATTCATAACTATTATGAATTTTAATCTTTCTATTTGTAATAGAAAGACTTGAGCGCTCTAATTGTTCAAGCACCGAATCAACCCTTAAGAAAGATACTCATATACTTCTTGCAAGAATGAGTGAACTTCATATCTATGTAAAACGTTCCCAGCTACACAACGGACCATGCCCCCAAAGTATGTAGCTATTGGTCGGGACTGTTACACCAACCTCACCTTTGTAAATCAATGGACATAGCCTGTCATGCAAGAGTTCATAGTAAACTCAGGATTAAGATCAATCAATATATGACCATCTAGTAGATCGAAATGGCTTTCTTTGTTAACATATATTATAAGAATGTCATTTCCATCTGGGTCCAGTCCTATATTATCACATCATATAAGGTGCCTTCATTCCCATGTCTCTACATGGACGATCCCGGATCAAGGTCGCCATACAAATATAGAATGGACCACAACTATAGATAAACCATAAACCAATTACCCGCTTTATTTGCTCTCTATGGACTATTTAAGATTACTAACTTCAGACTTAAATCCTCTTGTGTATGACACTTATACGCTAAGTCTGAAGGCACATAAGTAATCTAGGGTATCCAAGATAATTTATAATATGCGAAAATTAAACAAACACTTTGATAAATGAATAATGCATCATTTTATTTCAAAACACATAAAGCCGTTTACATTATATGTAGCTCTAGGGAAAACATACCAGCAATCTACCACTTGCACTAGAGCAAATGGGACATGTCACGTAATCCTAGACCATCTAGGTGACCTTCAGATATTTTAGCCGACAAGGTCTTTGTAAATGGATCTGCCAGGTTCCTATGAATTTCCTATCTATATGCTTTCCCCTCTTGTGGTTTTTTGGTTCTTTGGACTTTGCCACTGCACCGCTATTATCGCAATAAAGTGTGAGTGGTGTATCCATATCTGGAACAACTTTCAGATCTCCCAAGAATTTAAGGAGCCATACTGCTTTCTTAGCTGCTTCACAAGCTGCTACATACTCAGCCTCCATGGTGGAGTCAGCAATACAAGATTGCTTTATACTCCGCCATACTATAGCCCCACCACCTAGGGTAAATACTGATCTAGATGTTGATTTCATAGAATCGACATATGTCTGAAAATCAGAGTATGTATATCCCCTTAAGATCATATCCTCACCGGAATACATAAGCATATAATCTCTCGTTCTCTTAAGATACTTGAGAATGTGTTTCACAGCCATCCAGTGATCCAATCATGGGTTCGATTGAAACCTACTGACTACTCCCACTATAAAACAGATGTCCGGTCTCGTGTATAACATGGCATACATGAGACTACCAACTGCTGAGGCATATGGAATATGTCTCATTTCCTTAACATATTGAGGTGTCTTAGGAGACTGTTCCTTTGACAAATGAATTCCATGCCGATAAGGCAGATTGCCTTTCTTGGAATTCTGCATCCTAAATAGCACAAGGATCTTATCGATATAGGATGCTTGAGACATAGCTAATAGTCATTTCTTGCGATCCCGAAGTATATGTGATCGGCGTGATCACACACGTATAACGCAAGCGCACGTATCGTTCAAGTAGTATAAAATGTATCGATCCCATGAGGACTTAATACCTTAGCTATCAATTTATGAAGTTAAATGTTTACAAGTACCTAATAGATTGGTTTGTTGATTGGATGATGATTTTTGATAAAACAAGTAAATAAAACAGTGCGAAAGTAAATTAAAGGAAAATTCAATATTATAAAACTATCTAGGGTTGTGAATCCTTCCAATATCTTTTAAATATGAAGTGGTTATCTCATGTTTATGCAATATATCGGTTTATTAATCTGGAACACGAAAATATGCAAAAGCCTCTGTCGATGGTCATATGCAAACACCCAAATAACCCAATTAATCATATGTCTATGTTAACCAAGTTACCTGAATTCATTAAGAATAAATTCCAATTGTGGCTACCCCCGCCCGACAGGTATATGTCTATCATGTAAGGAAATCTACCTTAGGGTCACCATGCCCCGAGGTGAGATCTTGAGTTATTGAGTCTAAGGCTAAAACCTAAAATTCCTTCGTCAAGTTTATTTTAAGTTTACCAGATCAATCTTATTAATGGCCAGTTAACAAGAAGCATTAAGCTTAAGACTCAATAAATAAACCTTTATATTACCCAAGACATAAAATAACCAACTTTATAAACCGGTGATATTGGAATTCATCACACCCCTAGATTATGTATTTAGCTACGACACATACCTAGGATTACTAAAAACTTAATTAAACAAAACATCATGAAAAAAATAACTTGAAAATAAATAAAAGTAAAATTACAGTAATGAAAGAAAATGCTGGGGTTAAATGATCCACTTTTAATATTTCAAAAATAGAAATCTCCCTTATTTTCAATGTTTACCGATTAATTAATTATATTTAACTAGAAATAAAGGAGGGAATTCCATTTGTCTCAATTAAGTCCAACCGACCATATAGGCGGTAACAAGGTTATTACCTAAACCGACCATATAGGCGGAAACTACGTCTGGAATGTAAAACCGACCATATAGGCGATAAATAAGGTTGTCACCTAAACCGGCCATATAGGCGGTAACTAATTAATCCAAACTTTAATTAAAATATGGGAGATTAATCTAATTTATTATATTAAATTATTACCTTGTCACCCCAGCAGAATGAGATTATCTGCTCATGCTGTAAATGAAAACACACAAAATTTTATTAATTAAATAAAACGAAAATACAAGAAAACTTAAATAAATATACAAGACATTTTCCTTTAGGTTTTCATGGAGAAATTCCTCCAAAGAATGCATGAAAAATTTATAAAGTTTAGCTTGGTATTTATAGGCAAATCTAAAGGCTTCCATCAATTTCTCCACCAATTGCTCCACCAAACATGGCACCAAACATGGCATCAAATATGGCACCAAATATGGCACCAAACATGGAACCAAATCCTCCACCAAACATGCAAGGAAGTTTGACAATTTTTATTTTTTTATTTTTTTATTTTTTTATTTTGAAAATGACTTTAATAATTACACATAACACACTTCCGAATATTTTATCAATTTCGGTCATGGAAACTTCAGAATTTGAAATTATTATGAACTTCAAAGTTGTAGATCCTTAAGTCTTATTTAATCTGGAACTTGAATCACCTAAATCCAATATCGGAGTAAAATGTTATGGCCAAAATACGAAAATTGCGCAAAGTTAGAATTTCTGAAATTGTACTTCGTTAGAATGCAATTTCAAGTTTCCAATCTCCAAAATCAAAATGTCAAGTCCAATTTTTACCCTTATTTGTTCCAAATTTTGTCCTAAATGATTCCATTGAGTCCCAATTTTATTTTCTCTGTAAAATAAAATAAAACACATCAAAACGTTCATCAAACCTGAGAAACTAAACAAAATATTAGGTAAAAAGGGCGGTAAATATTGATATATTTTCCGCTCATCAATCTGGATCCCAAGAACAAAACTGGCCTCTCCTAAATCTTTCATTGGAATTGGTTAGCTAGCCAGGTTTTCACGTCCGATAATATCTTTACATCATTCACAATGAGTAAAATATCATCGATGTATAAATCAAGAAAAACCACCTTCCCGTCAATGACGCGCTTGTATACACAAGACTCATCAAAATTCTGCTCAAAATCATAAGACTTAATCGTGGTATCAAATCTTATATTCCAAGATCGAGATGTCTGCTTAAATCCATAAATGGACCTTTGCAGCTTGCAAACCTTTTGCTCTTGACCTTGGGCTATGAACCCTCTAGTTGTATCATATAGATACTCTCATCAAGATTTCCAATCAAGAATGTAGTCTTGACGTATATTTGCCAAATTTCATAGTTATAATATGCGATAATGGATAGAATAGTGCAGATGAATTTGAGTATGGCTACTGGCGAGAAAGTTTCCTCATAGTCAACTCCCTCTTTCTCGGTATAACCTTTGGTCACTAGCCTAGCCTTGAAGGTATATACCTTCAATTCTGCTCTCCTCTTCCTCTTGTAGATCCACTTGCAACCTATGGGTTTCACCCCATCAGGTTGGTCTACAAGTTCCAAGATTGAGTTGGAGTACATAGACTCAATCTCTAGGTTCCATGCTTTGAGCCATTCCTCTTTATCAGAATCATCCATTGCACTATGATAGGTCAATGGATCATCTATACCATCGCTGGATGTGACAACTTGTGCCTCTCCAACTCCAAGATAGCGATCAGGTTTTCGTACAACCTTCCCCCTACGTCCAGGTGGTAGATTATTCTGATGAGCTTGCATCTGACGCTCAGATGTCGAAGGTGCTATGTATTTATCAACTGTCATTGACGATGGTGTGTTGGTCGAACCAGCAAGTAACTCCCCGAGTAACACTTTACTTCGAGGTTTGAACTCCCTCATATAATCCTCTTCTAGAAACGTAGCGTTTGTCGATACAAACATTTTATTATCATCAGGACTATAGATGAATCCACCCCTAGTCTCCTTAGGATAGCCTACAAATAGGCACACCTGAGAACGTGGCTCCAACTTTGTAGTCTTATTCTTTAGCACATGTGCTGGATACCCTCATATGCATAAATATTGTAAACTAGCTTTACGACCATTCCATAACTCTAAGGGAGTCTTAGAAACAGACTTAGATGGAACTACATTAAGGATATGCATTGCAGTTTGCATTGTATGTCCCCAGAACGAACTAGGTAGTGAGCTATAACTAAACATAGATCTCATCATGTCTAGTAGGGTTTGATTTCTCCTCTCTGCAACACCATTTTGCTGTGGTGTTCTAGGTACTGTGAGCTGGGATACTATCTCATGCTCAACTAAGAATTCCTCAAAATCTCTATCAATGTATTCTCCTCCACAATCTGATCGTAGAGTTTTGATTGTTTTTACCTAACTAGTTCTCAACCTCAGCACGATACTCTTTGAACTTTCCAAAAGTATATGACTTTTGCCGCATTAAGTAAACATACCCATATCTAGAATAATCATCAATGAATGTGACGAAGTATTCATAAACACCTCGGGCTATTAAATTCATCGGTCCGCAAACATCCGAATGTATTAGCTCCAGTGGTTGACTGACTCGTATACCTTTTCAAGTAAAAGGTCTCTTGGTCATTTTTCCTTCTAAACAAGATTCACATACTGGTAAATTTCCGAGCTTTAACTGGTTTAAGGCTACGTTCTTTATCAATTTGTCTATCCGGTCAAGGTTGATATGACCAAGTCTAAGATGCCATAGATATGTGTCATCATGAGAAATCTTTGCCGTTTAGTTTTAGGTTTCTTAACCTTAAACATTTTAGTATTTAGCAGTGACTTTTGTGTTAACGGTCTTGACACATACAAGTTATCTCTTAGTTTCTTAACATATAGGTAATCCATTTTTGAATAATAACTATTATTAGATAAATGATAACCATCATGCAATAGTTTTGAAACAAAAATCAAATTTCCATGACAAAACAGGAACAAACACTACTTTGTTTGAATTCAAATAACTTTTATTTGAAAAAATTGAAAACTGATAACTTCCACTGTTTTACTGAAACAACATCCATTGTCTTGACTCTCATAGTAAAGTTACCTTTAGCAAGGTCTTTACGTATGTCAAGTAGCTGTACCCTCAGCTTTCCCAAGCTATTCTTCTTCATCTTTGCAGATTTTGAAGACTCGGCAACATTTGCCTCAGCACTGGGCTTACGAGGATCCATAAGCATTGACTCGTTGTGGGTAAGCTCATTAAGCAGCTGGGTCAATGTAAGAGTCAACTTGTTCATAACATAGTTGCTTTTAAACTGCAGGAAACTCTTCCGAAGAGTTTCCATAATCATGGTCACCTGGCTACGCTCGTCAATACGAGCTCCATGGGTTTCAGCAGTGTTGAGATAGCTCATCATCCGCAAGACGTGCTCTCGGACTGATGTCTCATCCTTCATCCTAGCAGTCATTGTTGAGACCATGGCCTCATGAAATTGACGCTCCGAATGCTGCCCAAACATGCCCTGCAATGAATCCAACATCTGAGATGCTGAAGTCATAGGGTCATGCTTTGCAGCAAGAACCTCAGACATCGCTACTAGCAAGTAGCAGTGGGCTTTCTCATTTGCTGTGACCCATTTCTGGTAGGTATCGTGTACAGCTTGGCCAGCATTTCTGGCCGGCTCGGGAGGACTTTCCTCCGTCAGGATAAACTTAGGTCTTCGCAGACAAGGATATCATTCATGTTACTTTTCCACTTAACATAATTTTCTCATGTTAATTTATTGTTTGAGAGTATGGAAATAATTGGAGAAACTATGGCTGAAAAATAAAATAAACATGCATTTAACATTCATGCATTGCATATTAAAATCATCAAATAATTTTGGCATAAAATTAAACATGATGCATTAATCCATGAATAACGAATTAGAAACCTAAAAGAATTACTATGCCACAGAAATATATCATCCCACAAGTAAATACCGCCGTAGGGTAGGTCAAGTACTTATATGATAGATTGAGACAATCTCAATCGATTAATATATGCGGGAATAACTCTTATTCCTATATTAAACAACTATCGTTTCATTCGATCAATGAATTTTATTAACAGTTAATTATTCCTTTGTGAGTGTGACCCGCCGTTTCGGGATTCTTGGACTTAACGAGTGAAGTGCCGTCGTAGGGTAAGTCAGTTCACAAGATACATCTAGAATCCCTATCATCTCGGAATCCAAACCTGATATTGACCCAAAATAGACACTATCCGTAGGGGGACGAAAGTAAAGCCGTCTCGAGGCACCTTTTGAATCTCACATTTTCGGACTAACAACGGGGATCGCGGGATATACTGTCGTATATCCCTCTCCCACTCACTATTTTAAAAATAAGGTTTCTATTTATAAATATCTAATATTTTAATTTAACTAGTGTGAATAATTTTATGGCGGCTAAATCATAACTTTTATTTACACTAGTTCACCATTAGTGACCTAACCAATTTTAACTCTTAAATTTTGTATCACTAATTATCCATTAGTCTCTACTAATTGTATTACTCAATTAAACTAATTTAATTAAAGTGATATTAGTGACCTATTATATTTTAACTCTTAAAATATTATAACACTAATAGGTTTAAAATTTTAGAATCTTAAAATGGTCAAGATTTATATTAAACTATTTAATTAATCTTAGTGCGTTATAAAATCCAATGGTACGTGGAATTGTATCCCGAATGCAGACCATGTTACCGTCCATTCGGATTCGACTATGGAATTTATGTTCGGGTTTCCATCCTATATACCAATGGAGTTTATTATGCACTCATTAGGCCCAATATATTAGAATTCAAATTTTAAACCTTAAAACTAATTAATCCAATTAATTATTTTTCTCATGCATATCATATTCTAATTTAAACACTTTAAATCACATAAAATCATATTTCATGTCTATAATGATAATGCATCTAAAGCATGTTATGACATGTAAAATGCAAGAGTAGGCACCCTAATCTATATGACATGTTATTCAAACAATTCGAATTAAACAAATATATAACATAAAAAATATTTTGCATTGACTGGGCTCTTATTTATCCTATACTAATCTAATTAGTACAAAATACCCAAGGCATCCATTGGTCTTCAAATCATGCTCCAAGGTGGTGTTGGCTCCTTTTGAGGCTTCAGTGCTCCAAATTACAACAATTGAAAATTTTACATTGGAAAATCAAATTACAACAATTGAAAAAAATTGGTCTTATGGCCTTACATCCCAAAATCAAAACCAACAAATAAATAAGAGCCGGAAAAGTTTACGACCAATACAAAATCCATTCATCACATGAAAAATAATAATAACCATTCATCATATGAATATTATTTTGTGCCTACTCATCTAAACATGCAAATCAATATTTATAACTCATATAAACATATTAAAAATAGTAACTTTAAATGAAAAATAGAAGGGTTAAGAACACTTTTCAACCTTGCTCTCGATGCCAATAGTAGGAAACGTTTTCCTTGCGCAGCGGAAACGGTATAGGCACACGGATCAGACTTGAAAATTTTTTCTGCCATTCTCCTTTGAATGTCGAATGCTACTGCTATCACCACTGAAATTTTGTTTCAATTTTAGATAAAATTCCAGCCCCGAAACAGTCCCATAACAGTCCCCGAACAGCCCCGAACAGCCGAACAAAAACTGGATTGTTCCGTTTCACCAAGAAATGGGCGGCAATGAGCAAAAAACAATGCTCACTGCCAAATACAAAGATAAAGAGATGAAGATGAATTTTTTTCGACACCACAAGTCTTCCGAACTATATCTCGTTACCAACGGAAACTTGTGTGGGCAAAACTTCACAAAATAATCTCTAAACGATTTAGGGATTGAGTCACACAAACAATTTTTTTGTTCTTTTGATTATATATTTTTCTTCTTTTTCTTTTGTTTTTGATTTCTCAACTTTTGAGAGAATTGGAGAAGAAGAAGAAAGATGGCTAGGGCTAGAATGAGATTCTTAATCAAAAGAAAAATCATATTTTTATTTTTATACTTAGGGTTTAATTTTCCAAAATAAAACAAAACCCTATCCCATTCCACAATCATCAAATTCGGCCAACACATGTATTTTTAATTAATTTTGCAACACCAAATTTAATTACCATAATTAAAGATATGTTACAAAATAAAAGGTTGAATTCCATTTAACAATTTGTAACTTCCAAATTAAATCCAAGGGTTTCCAAAACCCAAAATTTGAAAATTACTAACTTAACCTTTCATTTAATTATATCTAATATAATTAAATAACATGTGTTTAAATATCATATATTTAATAAAACCATATATTAACTTTTAATATAAAGTTTCTAGTGTGACAAAATAATATTATTAATCATATTAATAATATTTATACCTTTGTGAGTATATAATCGGACTATCCAATTATATTAAATCTGCTATAGTATATCGAGCTAGTACGGGGACCAAATTGACCTACGGTTCCGAGCTCCAATAATCTCGAAATATTAATTAAGCTCTTAATTAAATATTCTGAATTATTAACTCCTGGTTATTCCACTAAAAAGCCGAAGTTGCACTCTCATTGCCGCAGATGATATATTAAGCCGAACCATGTCGGTGTCCATCGATATAGTCACTATATATAGATTAACCCTTCACGAGTATCTCGTAATTAGAGCTGGGTCATAATGTCCGTTATACCCCTCTAATTATTTTTACCTTAAGCACCATTGATTCTCTAATGAACAATTTATTCATAACCATTATGAATTTTAATCTTTCTATTCGTAATAGAAAGACTTGAGCGCTCTAATCGTTCAAGCACCGAATCAACCCTTAAGAAAGATACTCCTCTACTTCTCGCAAGAAGGAGTGAACTCCATATCTATGTAAAACGTTCCCAGCTACACAACAGACCATGCCCACAAAGTACGTAGCTATTGGTCGGGACTGCTACACCAACCTCACCTTTGTAAATCAAAGGACATAGCCTGCTATGTAGGGGTTCATAGTACACTCAAGATTAAGATCAATCCATATATGACCATCTAGTAGATTGAAATGACTTTCTTTGTTAACGGATAGTATAAGAATGTTATAATATGCGAAAATTAAACAAACACTTTGATAAATGAATAATGCATCATTTTATTTCAAAACATATAAAGCCGTTTACATTATATGTAGCTCTAGGGCATACATCCCAACATGCACCATAATATGAGAGGACACACCACAGAAAGATGTAGAGACCTACGGGATCAAGTGGAGGATTCGGTAAGGAACGACTAACTGAATGAGTGCATAGATCAAACAGTTATGATGGCCGAGCATCGCCAAAAGCAACTATCGTCAGGAAGTAGTAGGAGGGCCAATATACTAGGTGTACTTGATCAGTTTTCATAGTGCCTCATATTTATTATGCTCATTTAGCAGCTTTCCGGGCCCGTTATTGTATAGAGGGTGGGCACCCAAGGTTGAGTTATTGAATGAAATGCAATGTCAGAAGTTAGAGGTTGACGGGTCTCTCACCACCTTGGACGCCGATACCGAACAAGTTCCTCCTCAAGAAATTATGGTCGTTGTTCGTTCTCCAAAGAGCTCGGTTAAGGACATTGTTAAGAATTATTCGAAAATATTGAGGAATATATTTTCAACAAAACACTCTCTTATAATGACCCTTAAAGAGTTGTAAGATGGGAAATAGATCCATTGAATATGAATAAGACTTTCCCTTTTTAAATAAAAATTTGTTCACTTTTCTTGTTTATTATTAGGATGGGAAATGTGTGTTTAATATTCTTGTGAAATATTTGTGATTGAAATACATGAAAGGATGCAAGGCATATTGGAAGAATGAGTACCCTCACGGCACGCCAGTCCCTGGTGTCTTTATCAAACCCCCGGGCTGGAACGTTAACACCCAATGACTTGTATCTTTGAGGAATGATCGCAGCGTAAAGACCTAGGTGGCGATTAGCACCTCGGGTATCCATAGCACGCTCGGAAAATAAGTCGGCATGGAGTTTGGTGCCTCAAGGTAATCATATCATATATGGATGGCTAGTGGCTTCGGTATTACGGTATCTCTAGATTTGCATAGCACGGGGAAGGCCCACGGGCCTCCATGGCATTTTTCACCCATTCTTGGAGATACATAGCACGGGAAGGCCCACGGGCCTCCGTGACGTCTGTAGCCTCAGGGTATGCCTAGAACGGGGAGGGAAAAAACTCTCGTGGTATTGGCCATCCCATTTCAGATCCGTATAAGCATATCACGGGGAAGGCCTAAGGGTCTCCATGGTGTTTATAGACTCGAGACTTGCCTAGCATAGGGAGAGTCTCATGGCTTTGGCCACCCCCTCGATCCATAGCTCGGTTCGCCGAGAGATTGGACTGTGAGGTTCAAGATTGTTATTTTGGGTAGCATGGGGCATGACGTTATCTCAGGCTCCTATGTTGTTCTTTTTGGGTCAGTGTGGGGTATGTGATATATCACCCTCGTTTTGTTTATCTTTTTTTTTATCATGGTTTTGTTTTTGATGGATGGATTAAAATAGACGCCATTTCCAGTCTCCATAGTACTTTTCAGAGGTTGAAAATCTTCCCTCGCGGTTAAGTCTTGGAAAGAAGATGGCTCGGGGTTGCATTCGTTCCACTGAGGCTATGTTGATGGCACAATGAGGGTACATTCCCTTGGGCCCAGTTAGTTTGATGGCTCGAGGCTGCATTCGTTTTTCCGAGGCCATAGTATGGATCTATGGCTCGGGGCTGCATTCGTTCTGCCGAGGTTATATTGACGGCACAAGGAGGGTAAATTCCCTTGAGGCTAGTCTATTCGATGGCTCGAGGCTGCATTTGTTCCACCGAGGCTATCATAGTGGCACAAGGAGGATACATTCCCATGTGGCCAAGATGTTGCACTAGCTCAAGGTCGGGTTACTTCCCACTAAGGCCTTATTATCTTCGTTGGCATCGGGTTGGAATTTCTCCCTCATGACCACATGTTTTTGGCACAAGGAAGGTACATTACCTTGTGGCCAAAATTCTACTTCAGCTCGGGGCTGGGTTATGTCCCGCCGAGGCTCTATTACCGTGTATTGGCGCAAGGAGGGTTCGTTCCCTTATTGCCAAGGTACTTAGATAGCGTGGGATCAGAATATTTCCCCCAATGTCTCTCTTTTTCAGATCGGCTCAGGGCTAGGTTGCATCCCGCCGAGGATTTTTTACTGTGTGAGAGCCCGAGGCGAGTTTTCCCTCGTGAAATATGTTTTTTTACAGGTCTTCCCGTATCATCCACTTCCAGGATCACTGCATGTCAAGAGCGCATGTCATCCCGAGGTGGCCTAAGATGAGCTTTTTCAAGTGGAGAAGCCAATGGATAGACCAACCGGAGTTAGTTCATGTCAATATTTTTGGTCAGCGAGGGCTTAGTGAAATAGATGGCCAAGCTTTGGATCAGAAACAGAGGTGCTAGATCCAAATTATGAATCCGACATGGATTCTAACAAAGAGCACTGATGCTTGCAGATTGAGAAACCCGTTATTAGGTCGGGGGCAGACTTGAGATTTTGGACTTGATCAAGATTGAACATCAGTGTGAGAGAAAACCACAATCCTTTCATAGTTCCCGGCACCAACTCGCAGACTCATCGATACCGAGAACTAGGGGACAGATGTTGATGATGATTTCCTGACCTGAGAGAAGCAAAAATGTATATAAGGGATTTTCACTTCCTTAACAAATGGCCCAAGCCCAAGAGACATATGCATCCGACCCGAGAAGAAGACCAGAGTTAGTTTTCACTTAATGATATTTAAGGAGACGAGAGGAGTGAAGGCCTCAACACCGACCTGATCTGGTGCGACATGTCGATCATTTCAATTTACAATCGATCATCTCAACTTACTGGCCCGATGAGGTAGGTCGTGGTAATGGTATTATGTTCAAGTCTGGGCGACGTGAGCCCTAAGCGGAAGTTTGGGTTTCCTAGTGATTGACGAGATAGAAGTAGGCCAGCGGCTGATGGGATGGAACAGGGCTGCAAGTTTATTGACTGGCACACACTATCACATTAGAGTGGTTAGAATGCAGGTTGGCACTGTGGCGTAACGTGTAGAAGTTACCAAAAGTAGCATGATTTAATGAGATTTGAGTGGTTGAGAGTAGCTGCGTCTGGTGGTAGGTCGTACCTGTTTCAGGCGGTTGTACTATTATCCGTAGGGTAATTGGAGAAGAGAGCCTAAGCAGTAATGGTTTGGCAACGTGGCTGACGTCATGGAGTTAGTGTAACAATGTAATTAGACTTAGTATATAAAGGGGTTGAGAGTTCATTGTAAAAGGTTCAATAATTTTATTCACAAGCACTTGTAGTTTGTAATAGAGAGCAAAATAATCCCGAGCTAGGGAAAGAAAAGAGGTTGGTCAGACCCGAGCCAGTAATAAAAGTTTCTTTTTCCTTTGTGTTTGTGGACGTAGGTTGGATCCATTACGCCAAATCACGTTAAATCATTTGTTAATTTATGTGTATTCTTTTTATCTGCTAAGTTTGTATTTGGTTCCTAATGACCTAAACAAATTCACAGTTGAGCGAGGTTTGTTCGAGGAGTGATTTTCCCGAATTACCCTTGGAACGAAAAACAACAGTCAACACAATATAAATTTGTATTCTTTAGCTATTTTGGGGTGTCAAAAAAATCAAAAGAGTGAGTCATACCTTCAATTTAATGTGACGGGAGGTTATTAGAGCCAAGAATGATAGTTGAAACAATAGTATTAAGACTTTGCTTTCATAATTATTTGTTCACTCTAGTCAGAACTCTCTTGAGGTGACATATTTCGTTTCTTTAAAAGAGTGTTTGTTGGGGGGGTGGTCAAGTGGAATGTTTATTTTTTACCCATGGATAGTGAAGAGATTATTAAAATGTGTACATCGATGGCTTTAGAGCGAATGAAAAAGTGACAGTTACTTTAACGAATCAGTTAAAAGAGGCAGGGGAGGGTCTGTTGGTGTTTTGTTTGGTTGGTAAAGTAGTGTCACAAAGGTTAGTGAATATTGAATCTTTTAAAGCCACCATCCAATTGATTTGGAAAACCATTCATGGAGTTAGAATTGATAGCCTGGGGCACAATAAATTTCTATTTAAGTTTTACAGTGAGGGTTGTTAGGGGATTGTGGGCTGAAGATAACATGCAAGTAATGTGAAATTGAGAATAATTGTTAGTTAGTGAGATTTTTCCTACCATATAACAGTACAATAATAAATATGAGAATTAGTTTATCATAAATATTAATAATAAAATAAAATAATGAGACACAGATTTAACGTGGTAAAATCTCAATGTGAGAGAAACATCCACAGGCAAATGTAGAAGAATTTCACAATAATGGAAAGAATTTTACAACATCTCTCTAAACACAAGGAGTGAACAATCTCACACTCTCTTAGAATAGGAGAATTACAACTCTCTCACAAACTTTTAAGAAGAAACAATATTTTTCTCTCTTAAAATACAAAGGATTTGGTTGAGAATGTAATGAAGAAAATAATGAAATGAAACCTTTATTTATAGGCATGAAACTCACTGTGCAAATTGTGAATTTTAATTTTTTATTATTTTCTTTTTGTACATGTGGGACTCACCCACATAATTAATATATTTTTGATTATCAATTATTGCATATTTCGATGCAATAATTAACAATTCTCCCACTTGGAAATTTGATTGAGAACCAATCAGTTTCCACACCATCCGTTCTACTTTTCCATCTTTAAGCTGCTTACGTTTCTGCTAAGCCATAAGAGGATCTACACCATACAAACTTTTTTGTATTGATATGCTTGGTCATTACGTCAGCAAGGTTATCATTGGTCTGTACTTTCAACAAGTCCACACTGCCTTCTTCCACTACTTCACGAACAAAGTGGTATTGTACCCATATATGCTTTGTTCTTGAATGAAAGGCTAGATTCTTTGCAATATATAAAGCACTATGACTGTCAAAAAATAATATAATCTTTTCTTATTTATGCCCGAGCTTCTCCAATAACATTTGAAACTAAATAGCTTCCTTGTAGGCTTGTGTAGCTACCATGTATTCATCTTTTGTTGTAAACAAAGTCACAACACTTTGTAACTTGGATACCCAACTCACTGCTCCTCCTACAAGTACAAACATATAACCCGTGGTGGATTTTCTTTTGTCAAGATCTCTTGCAAAATCTGAATCCACGTAGCCTCTGACAACTAATTATGATCCTCCATAATATAATGCAGCATTTGAGGTTCCTTTGATATATCTAAGGATCATCTTAATAACATTCCAATGCTCTCTAGAGGGTTCGCCATAAAATGACTAACTGCTCCCATTGCTTTTGCAATGTCTAGTCTTGTAAAAATCATGAGGTACATTAAGCTTCTCATTGCTGATGCATACGGTACTCGAGACATCTCATTCCTCTCAGCTTCATTGTTAGGACACATAAATGAGGATAACTCGAAATTAAAAGGAAGTGGGGTAGAAATTGTCTTACTATCTTCTATATCAAACTGCTGTAACATTTTCTTCAAGTAATTTTTCTGAGAAAGCCAAATCTTCCTGTTATTTTTGTCTCGGTGTATTTGGATCCCTAGAAACTTGTTTGCTGGTCCCAGATCTTTCATGTCATACTCCATAGCTAACTGTACTTTTAATTATTGGACTCGATTTTTGTTAGAGCCTACTACTAACATGTCATCCACATACAACAACAAATAATAAAGTCATTATTTCCAAACCTCTTGTAATATGTACAATGGTCTGAAATGAGTATGTTGTACTCAAGGCAAATAATGAAGGAATCAAATCTCTTATAACAATATATCGGCGCATATTTCAAACCATATAGAGATTTGTCAACCTGCAAACCAAGTTCGCTTTGCCTATTTAACAAAACCTTCTGGTTGGAGCATATAAATTTCTTCTTCAAGTTCTCCCTGAAGAAATGTAATTTTTTATCCAATTGTTTCAGATGTAGGTCAAAAGTAGCACACATAGCTAGGATTAATCTGACTGTTGTAAGTCGAACCACCGGAGAAAATATCTCGTTGAAATCAATCCTTAATTTTTGAGCATATCATTTTACCACCAATCATGCACGATACCGCTCCACTTGATCATTTCTATCTCACTTGATCTTGTAAATCCATTTATTACCAATGGATTTTCTTCCATGTAGTAATGGTACTAGATCCCATATTTTATTTATGTGCAAATCTTCTATTTCTTCTTACATTGATGTCATCTACAAATATGTATTTACATCATTTGTAGCTTCATGGAAAGTTGGTGGCTCTTCATCCTTTGTTAGAAGACAGTATGCAATGTTACTCTCTGTAACATACTCTAAGTGCCAACCTGGAGTTCTTCTCTTTTTCTAGTTGATCGGCAAACTTCCGAAGATTCAAACTCAATTGGTTCTAGTACCTCGTGCTCTGGTGCTGCTTCAGAAGAATCTGAATTTTCTTGTTCTGGATTATTTTCCACTAGTACTATTGTAGTCTATGTACTTTCTTTTGAAGTGCTACCATTTTTTTTTGTAGTTGATCTTCTACAAATATCACATCTCTGTTGATGATGACCTTATGGGTAGTTGGATCCTACAAGTGATACCCCTTTACTCCATCAACATAACCTAAGAAAATATATTTTCTAGATTTTGGATCTAGCTTTGTTCTTTCTTGAGCGTTGTATATCACGTATACAAGACAATCAAAAATGTGAGGAGATGAGTAATCAGCTGGCTTTCCGCTCCACATCTCCATCGGTGTCTTCAAATCATTTGTTGTTGATCGAGATCTATTTACAACATAACATGTTGTATGAAATATTTTTGCCCAAAAGCACTTTGGTAGACTAGTTGTTCTGATCATATCTCATACTCTTTCCAGCAACATTCTATTCATCTTTTATACCACACCATTTTGTTGAGGAGTGTATGGTGTAGTAGTTTGCCTTTTGATGCCTTCTTGCTGACAATATGCATCAAAATCCTTACTACAATATTCTTCTCTATTATCTGTCATTAAAAACTTGATTTTCTTTCCAGTTTCTACTTCAATTTGTGATTTGAAGTTTTGAAAACTGACATCACATCTGACTTATTTTTGATCGGGTACACCCAACATCTTCTAAAATATTCGTCAATAAATGATATAAAATATTTTATTTTCCTCAAAGATTGAATTGGTGCTTCCTAAACATCAGATTGAATCAATGTTAAAATGGTTTTAATCTGAGAAATTGACTTGCTGAATTTTAATTTATTTTGCTTACTTGTAACAAAATGCTCACAAAACAGTAGACTAACCGCTTTCAAGCTCGGGAATAGCTTTTGATTGAAGAGAATCTTATTTACATGTTCTGACAGATGGCATAGTTTCTGATACCACAACATATAAGCTTCCTCTCCAGAATCCAGTGATACCATCGTTGCAGTTGCTTTTTGAATTGAGTCTCCCAAGAGCATATATAAGTTTGCTGAGATCTTTTCAGTTTTCAAGACTGTAAGTGCTCATTTCACTATCTTTAATACTCTGTTTTCAATAATGGTCTTGTATATGAGGTCATCTAATTGTCGAATTAATACAAGATTTTTCTTTATTCCCACAACATGTCGAACATCTTGTACAATACGGATAGTACCATCATACATCTTTATTTTGATGGATCCAATCCTAACAATTTTCAAGGCATGATCATTGCCTAGAAAAATCAATCCTCCAGAGATAGGTTCATAATGTCGAACCATTCTTTCCTAGAGGTTATGTGCCATGTTGCTGCATAATCAACCAGCCTTGTATCACTTAGTTGTTTTCTGCTATCATTGGACACCATTGCTACTTCACTATAAAGTGTGCCCCCTTCTTCAGAAGTAATTGCAACACATCCCTGAGATTTTGCTGCAACATGAGCTTTTTCTTTACCATTCTTCAGATTTCAACAATCTTTCTTGACGTGTTTTTTTTTTTGCCATAATTGTAGCATTTAACATTCTTCTTACTTTTTGATTTCAATCTACTATGATTTTGACTCCCACTTGAGCCACGTTCCGTTGATCTCCCTCTTGTCATCGAAAATGCTTCTGCTTGTTGTGAACTGGATGATCTATCTTCCTTATTTTTGCGTCTAGACTCATTTTCCAGAGCAGCAATTGCAACTTCATCAAAGACTAGATTTCCATTGACAACATTATTTATCAAGTTAATGATAAGTTGATCATATGAATCATGTAGACTTTGAAGTAGAATCTTTGCACGTTCATTTATAAATATAATATAATCCAACATAGTGAGTTGGGAAAATAATGTATTCAAGTTGTTGATGTGGTTCGTCATAGATGTGAACTTACTCATACGAAGAGTGTAAAGTCTTATCTTCAAGAAGATCTTGTTGTGTAGTGACTTGACCTCATATAATTTGGTAAGTGTATCTCAAATCTCTTCTGCAGTCCTCTTCTCTGCAACAATAAATAACACAGAATCAGCTAAGGCTAGATACAAGTTGCCCATAGAGTCTTCATCCATATCCTTCCATTTTTCATCAGTCATTCCATCTGGTATCTTTCCAATTACCGCCAAGCAATTGTCTTTTCTCAATAGTGCTTTTATTTTAAGTTTCCATAGGGAAAAGTTGCTCCCATTCAAGTTCTCAATTTCGTACTTTCCTGTCATGTTTCTGATGACGATCAGCTTCTTATTTGAACTAGTTTTTATTATTCCACCATGAATAGTATCATATACAATATAGTTTACATGAATAGTATTGGATATGTGAATAGTATTGTATATATGAATAGTACCATATACGTGAATAATATTATACCGTATATATGAATAGTACTGTATATGTGAATAATATTATACCTTATATGGGAATAGTCTTCGAGAATAGTCTCCATGAACAATAACCCTGAACTTGAAACGTTGATATCACTGTCAGGGGATCGTGGGCTGAAGCTGACACGCAAGTAAAGTGAAATTGAGAATAATTATTAGTTCATGAGGCTTTGTCTACCATGTAACAGTACAATAATAATTAGGAGGCTAAGCCTACCATAAATATTAACTATAAAATAAAGAATGAGACATATATTTAACATGGTAAAATCCTCAATTTGAGGGAAACATCCACGGACAAATGTAGAAGGATTTCACTATAGTGGAAAGAATTTTACAACCCCTCTCTAAACACAATGAGTGAAAATTCTCACACCCTCTTAGAATATGAGAATTACATCTCTCCCACAAACTCTTAAGAAGGAAAAATATTTTTCTCTCTTAGAATACAGAGGATTTGGTTGATAATGGAAATAAGAAATAATGAAATGAAGTCTTTATTTATAAGCATGAGATTCACTGTGTAAATAGTGAATTTTAATTTTTTTATTATTTTCTTTTTATGCATGTGGGACTCACACACATAATTAATATATTTTTGATTATCAACTATTGCACCTTTCGGTGCAATAATTCACAAGGGTGACCAAAGAAGGGTGCTAGGAGATGGACCATGGAATTTTGATAATTCACTCATTGTGCTCTCCATGGTTTCTAGAATAAGGGAAATATCCAAACAACATTTTGCCCCATGTGGATTCAACTACATAACGTTTTTATTATTTGTATGAATGAACAAGCGTATTAAAACGGCCAGTAATGGAACACGAGTTTAAGAATCAGAAGCAATCTGTCAGATTAGTTCTTCCGAAGGGATATCTTAGCAGTTCTTACTTGTGGATGGATGTAGGGATGGTTGTGAAGATAAGGGGAAATTGGGAAACATTATCTTGATAGAGGATGCACAACAACCCCACCGGTCATCATGAAGACATTATGTTAAAACGTTAGAGGTTTGGGGAATCCCCGAGCATTCTGAGCCCTTAAGAAAATTTTCCACCTTAATAAGCATAGTTTAGTATTTCTCTATGAAACTAAACAACATGCAAGTTTTTTAGATAAATTTAAAAAGGGCCGTTAATTTTGAATGTGGTGTTGATGTCGATCGTATTGCTTTAGATGGGGGTTTGGCGCTTCTTTGGAGAACTGATATTGATGTAAGTATTAAATCTGATAGCTCTCACCACGTGACGTATTTGTGGCCAGTGAAAATGGATTCCGGTGACAGTTTACTTGAATTTATGGTAGTCCTCTAGAAAAATTACAAACATCATACTTGGAACCTGTTAAGAAGACTAACTCCTCAATTCAGTCTCCCATGGATTTGTAGGGGTGACTTTAATGAAATAATGAACATGTAGGAAAATAATAGTGGTGTTATTTGGGCATCTAATTCGGTGAGTGACTCAATGAAGCAGTGATGGAGTGTGGTCTAGATGACTTAGGGTGGCAGGGGTATCCCTATACATGGTCTAATGGAAGGTTTGGTAGCATGCTCGTGGAGGAAATGTTAGATATATTTTTTAGGAACTATCTTTGGTGAAATTTTCCCTTTTTAACAATTGTATCAAATCTGGATAACTGGAGTTCAAATTACTGCCTGGTGTTATTAGAGCTGAGCCTGGTAAGAATGCAAAAGAATGAGGATGGAAGGGATGTGATAAGTGATGCAGTTACGATAGATGTGGTGAGACTGTTCATGAATGTTGGAATGAGGATGGAAGGGATGTGACAGGTGATGCAGTTTAGAAATTCAGTACCAAAGCTAGGCATTCTCAAGCCTAGTTGCAATAGTGGAGTAAATATGTTTTGGGGGTAGGAAATTAGGGCTACGACAACTGATACAAAATCTAGAGTGGTTGAAAAGAGTGGGGGATCATGATGAGAAGGGTCAAATGATACTAGCTATTGAAAACGAAATAGATATGTCATTACAGGATGAAGAACAATACCAGAGACAAAGATCCAGGGTGTCTTGGCATAGAGAAGGGGATAAGAACACAAATTTTTTTCATACTAGAGCCACTGAGAGAGCGAAAGAATGAGATTCAAGGTATTGAAAATGCCTTAGGGGAGTGGATAACAGATGAAGCCGAAATTGAGAAAGTTATGTACGGGTATTTTGAGGATTTGTTCACATTTTCGACACCGGAGGAGGAACAAATGAAGGAGGCTATGGTGGGGGTTCATAGTCGTGTTACTGTAGAGATGAGTGCGAGTCTTGATGCTTGTTTCTCTTATGATGAAATTATAACTGACCTTTATCAAATGCACCCCACCAAAGCCCCAAGACCGGATGGACTTTCGGTAAAGATTTTTAAAAAATATTGGTCTGCTGTCAAAGGCCAAGTTCTCCAGACATACTCGAATATTCTCAATCATGGCCATGGCATATCTAGTCTCAACCACACTTTAATAACTTTTATCCTAAAAAAATTGGCATAAGACAGTTGTGGAGTTTAGACCGATCAACCCCTGCAATGTGATTTATAGACTGGTGGCTAAAATTATTTCTAATGGGCTTAAAAGTAGCCTCGGTAGTATTGTATCACAGAATCAGATTGCGTTTGTTCCGAAACGACTTATTACTGATAACGTCATAGTCGGCTATGGGTGTTTTCATAAAATTAGAAGTATGAGAAGGGGTAAAAGGGGGTTGACGACTTATTACTGATAACGTCATAGTCGGCTATGTTGTTCTTGTGTGAGCTTATTTTAAAAAAAAAGACAGAAAAGTTCTTGCACTGAAACACCTCTTCTCTTTCCATCTCTTATGATCCAAGTCTAGCAGGTTGGTGTGTTTCATGATTTCCCATCATGTGACTTGGTGTGCATATGTGGTGTCTGTTATCTCTTAGTATGGCTGGTGCTTGACATATATCACTCACTCATTTTATTTATATATGAAACTTGATCGCATATATGATGTCTTGTATTGGAAGACTGTCACTCTCCTTGCTAGGACTTCTGTTTGGTATGACCTTTGACTAGTTGACCATTGTGCCCCTTTTCAGTTATCATATTTTCAAAATTAAAAAAATATATATTCTGAACTGATTTGTTTGCGACTCATGTAAAAGCAACAAAAGATAAGGGAAAAACCCTCACTCAAAAGAAGTATATGCTCATGAGCTCGAGTTTAAAAGAGTGGTCCATAGCACAATCTATTTTGGTCCTAGTGGTGCTAGGTTTGAATATCATTCTGTGAGTTCCGTAAGTTATTGGGTTCAGACTTCATGTTAGTCCTTAATTCAACCCATAAATTTCAGATCTTAAGTTTTATCTTGTTGTGCACATTTCCTTCGCTCAAACCCCAGCTATACCTGGTTATTAATATTCATCTCTATCGTGTCTTGTTTACCTAGTGTGGGTGTCGTGTTTCCCCATTTTTTCTATTCTCTCGGTCTCATTGGATGATGTACGGTGCTTGAGTCATGTTTGGGTGCTTGTCTAACTGTCTGCATTCAAAGTCCGTTTGTTTCCCGTTCGAACGTTTTCTTCCAGACCATTTTCGTTCGAGTTTCGTTTTTCTTTTGTTCGAACACATTTTTGCTGAGTGTAGGCGTTTGAACCACGTTCGACGCCCGTTCAAATGTTTTATGGGTATTTATTTTTCCTTTTCTGTTTTATGCGTTCGCCGGCTCTTTCTCCCTCTCATTCGTGACTCTCTTCCTCTCCCCTCTCCATTCACTTCCTTTCAAGTCAGATCCGGTGTTGTGTGGCCCTCTTCCTCCACCATCTCAGCTTCCTTTCATTCTCCACGATAATTTCTCTCCTTCATTCTTTTTTTTTTACGTTTGTCTTTTCTCATTTTGGGATTTCACATCTTGCTTAGGCTTTCAATCATTGAGTACATGCTTGTCATTCTTATAGTTTGTGTGTGTCTTATTTTTATTCGTGTTTTTTTTTATAGGGATTGCATGTTTCTCTGTTGTTGTTTTTTTTTTTTTGCTATCGTTGACGTTCGAACGCGCAAGAACGCCATTCGAACGCCCAATGCTTACATATTTTTTTCTCTATTTTCGCTCTCCGTACATACTGCATTTTATCTTAATGTGTTTTCTTGTATGTACTAGATGTCTAAGAAGACGATCCCCTCTAAGAAACGTTCTCGAAACTCCGTTCCCCAGGCTCGCTTTCGCAACCCCTTGACTCACCGTCTCTGAAGAACATTTTTCTAAGCGAAGCCTCTGTTTGGAACGCAATGTGCTAGATGATGAGTTGCGTGATTCAGGTGTTACGATAATGCTAATTAACCGGGTTTGGGGCTCGCTCCTCTTCGGCTTCATTGGGCCTTCTGCCGCTCTGGTCCAAGAATTCTACGCCAACATGAAGGTTGTTACTTCTACATCTTTTTTCGTGTTTCTTCGCGGGCATCACTTGGATATTGATTTATCGGTATTATCTCGCGTCCTCGCCATCCCTGAAGTGCCATATCCTCAGTATCTCTGACGGCCTGGTAAAGGTCTCTCTGATAAGCTAATATTTGATGTTGCTTCTGGCCACAATCGTTCTTTCACAGGTGGTACTATAGTCATTGCTAGTCTCTTTCCGCCATATCGGTTGCTGAACAGGATTGTGTGTCACAACTTGTGGCCTAAGCCTCGTGTCAACACGCAGCCCATCTCGCAGATTGTCTTTCTATAATCCATAGAGCAGAGGTTGTCATTGATATTTTTGATGTGATACTGCATGAGATGACTCGCATTCGCACGTCCGCATATGTTATGCATACACTTCCCTATGGTTGTCTCATTCGCTGAATAATCACGTTGTTGGTCCCTGACCTTGTACGTGATGCGTCACTTCCTCTTCTAAAGTCGATTGGTCGACAGACTGTGTCTTCTGATGCAGCGCATCTAGCGCTGCATGCTTGTGAGACTGGTTCATCTCTGGCTGCCGACCCGGATTCCGCTCCTCCTACTGACCCTCCTACTTCAGCTGCTGCTTCCTTCTCTTCCGCTAGTGCACCCCCTGATTTCTTTCAGCAGATGTTGGAGACCCAAGCATCCATCCTGAATCAACTCCAACCGCATACAAGAAGTTTATCTGAGATCCGTACTTCTATACATTGTTTGTAGTCTCGGGTTGATTGGCTATATGAGGATGCTCATCTTGACATTGATGACGAGTGTCTTTCGAATGGTTCTGAGTCTGCCTCGTAGCTTTTTTTGTCTTCTCTGTTATTATCACTCCTTTGTCATTTCGTTTCAAAAAGAGGGAGATTTTGATTAGTGGGAGATCGTTTGTCTTAGGGGAACTTTGATGTATCTTGATGTGATGTATTTATCTTACTTTAATTTGATGTTGAGAACAGTAGCTGACTGCTGCTTTAACTTAAGGAACTTGTTCTATATTGAATGAAATTGGTTTTGCTCTATATTGAATGCAATTGGTTAATGATTATTCTTGATTGCATGCTTTTGATTAATGCTTCTTTATGTTTACTCACATATTCTTATGCTTTGAATTTCTTTTTGCTTTTCACGAGTTTTTCTGTTTGAGTGTCTTTCAGGTGGCAGAAGTTCAGTTGTCTGTCTTTTGCACTTCAAGACTTAGGACTAGATTGAGTCTTATTGTAACAAGTCTGTGTCATGATGGTGGACACTGACTATTTTTGGGTTTAAATTATTTTTAGTCTTTATATTAGGTTGTTTTGTCACAGAATACCAAATGAGGAGTTTGTTGGGTTTTCGTGTTAGTAAATTCCATAACAAACTGTGTTACATTAAGTTGTAATGAGTCTTGAAGTGTTTGGGTGTGTTGCTGACTTAGCAGATGATTTTATCAGAGCAGCGTGCGTGGCACGTTCGTGTATTCATTCGAACGTCTGTCATTCGTGGCAAGTTCATGTTTTCGTTCGAACTTCTGTCGTTAGTGGCACGTTCTTATCTTCGTTCGAACGAAAGCTTCCAGAGACCAATCATTCGAGGCACGTTCTACATCTCGTTTGAATGACCCTTTCCAGAGGGTTCTCGTTCGAGTAGCATTCATGGTTTCGTTCAAACACCCTTTGTAAAATCCTTCGCGTTCGTGGCACGTTCCTTGCGCGTTCGAACGCTAGTCGCATATTTTGTTTTCCTGATGCGTTTTTAAAGTCGTTTTACCTTTCAGAAAACCCTACCTATAAAAGCAAACACACACCCTCTTTACAAGGTTGGAAAACTTTACCCTAAACATTCTTGCTTTGAGTTTTCCAAACCTTTGAAGATCTCTCACCCTTGAAGACTCAATCTTACATGTCTTCTTCCTTGTGAGTGACCTTCTTGTTTCATCACCATCTACCCTCCAAACACAACTTGACCAATATCCTAAGCCATCTAAGTTTGAAGGTTGAGATTGACAATCGAAGCTCTGTGGTGTAGCTTTTCAGATTCAATTCACTGAGACTTCAGATGGTCTGAAGAAAGTTGCTTAGTGAAGGCTTGGGGAGTTCCTCGGGTAATTACAGTTGTGGGAATAGAGTCGGTAAAGTTATTGCTTTATGTTTTTTCACCATCTCTGTAAGTTTCTCTCATATAGTGGATTTGGGTGGTAGCCTATATCTGGAGTGATTTTTTTACTCGCATGATTTTTCCACTTCGTAATTAAATTCGCTTGTCCCTTTTTATTTTCTGCAGTTTATTATTTGTGATTGAAGGTTGATTGATATCTTATTGTAGGATATCTAACTGAGACGTGTTTTGGATATATTAGTATTTTTGATTTCCACACATTACACATACTCCCCCATAGGTATATAGGGTCAGAACATTTATAATTTTCACTTATCAAAGGTAGAGATTCAGAGTCATTTTGTATGCATCAAAGATTATTATTTTCTAAAAGAGTTAGTTTCATTTAGTATTCTTTTTTGTTTTTAAATATTTTTTATTTAAATTTTTTAAATAGGAAGATATAAATCTATTCCTTATATATTGTACTGCACCCCACCCAAACCCTAAATTAAATGAATCTCTTAACACTTGAATCGTAACTTCTTTCTTCCACCGCAAGAGTCGAACTAATTAGGTTTTCATTTGAGAATTTCTTGAAAATATATAATAAGCTTTACTTTTTCCATTTTAGATCTAGATTTTAAGATTATGCCCATTATGTTCATGGAAATTTCGACAAGTTTTTTTAATTATAAATATCACTAAATGTGTGGTGTAATATTAAAAATAATAATGAGAAAACACTCACTCTCCCACTTTGTTTGGGTATAAAAATTTTCCCTTTTAATTAGCTATTTTTATTCAATCATGGCCATGGTATGATGACCTTATAGGAGGGGCAAGTGTCACAACTTAAGCGATACTAGTTTTTCAATCAAGAAAGAGAAGGAATTTTAACTTATTTTTTCCACTTTCTCCTTAAAGCAAAGCCTTTTTGCCAAAATAATTTTTCTTCTTATTTATAAGGTGAGTGTAGAGCCCTTGCAATTTGGGCAAAAAGGTTGCCACGTTATAAGTCTATGATAAGTTTCATTTCTTATTTTGTTTCCATGATATGTATATGCCGTTTGGATTCAGCAACACTAAATTCTGATACTAGCTAGTATTTGACGTAACTTGTTCTTTAGCACAAACCAACCAAAATTAGATATTGGATTATATGCAAGAATAAGAGACATGCCTTGAAGACAGTCTATAAAAGTGTATGATTGGTTGGGATTCAAAAATTTGACCTAATATTATAGTTCAATTTTTTTAAAAAAAAATTTAAATATTAAAATTATAATATGATTTTTATATTTTATCAATAGCATTAAAAACCCACATATAAGTCTATGCATGGCAACGGGCCGGGCTCGGGCGGGCTTTGCTAAGCCCGGCCCGAGCCCGGCAAAAAAAAATTTGGCCCGGGCCCGAAAAAAGCCCGGCCCGGGCTGTCATCGGGCCGGGCCGGGCCGGCCCGGTCGGGCTCGGGCTCGGGCCGGGCTTGGCCCGGGCCCGATTTCTATATTATAAAAAATTATAAAAATAAAAATTTTATTATATAAATATATATATTTTATAAATAAAAATATTTATTTATTTATTTTAAGTCCGGACCCGATTTTTTTATTATAAAAAATTATAAATATAAGAAATTTATAATATAAATATATATATTTTATAATTAAAAAAATTTAATTAATTATTTGAAGCCCGGGCCGGGCCGGGCCCGGGCTTTTTGGGTTGAGCCCGGCCCGGGCCCGGGCCCGAGTCGGGCCCCAATTTTGAAGCCCGGCCCGGGCTTTTTTCACCTCGGGCCGGGCCAAAGCCCGCCGGGCCGGGCCGGGCCGAACCGGGCCGGGCCTCGGGCTTTTTTGCCATGTATTGATATAACCTATAAAACTCAAAGCATGCAACTCAAGGCCATACCGGTAAGAAAGCATGACTTTTAATGATTAGTAATTTTTTGATACCATAGTTGCATGAGTGATAGGGTACCACCAATCAATAATTATATAACATCTAAAAGTTATGTGAAATAAAATTACAATTTATTTAATTGTGTTTTTACTATTTAGCACACATGACAATGTATTATTGTGTTATTACATAGGTGATTAATACTACCGTTTATATAATAGAATTTTTCTACCCTCAAATATATAAGCAACAATTAAACATTAATTTGGCGATGCGTTATTGAATTTGAATGCCTAATTTTTAACAGAAGATATAAGATATTGTGAGACGACTTTGCAAAAGATAAAATTAAAGTTGGTGTAGCTATTTGTTGGTTGGTGCTAGCTACTCAGTGACGTGCCTGTTTTCGGCTAAATTTGCCTGAGGCATTCGAGGGCCATGCTTTTATTACGTATTGTCTCTAGTCTACCAAAAATGGAAACAAAAAATGGAATTATTGACCACTACACTTTCTTCTCCACTAGATTTCTGCCACTTAGCATATACACTGTTGAAATTTTCGTCAAGAAGATTGTTAATTATTTTGGTCCTTAAACTTGGTTCCTATATATGGATATTAGATTTGTATTTTGAGAGGATCCGTCCTTCTTCACTAGTCATTTCTGTAAGAATTATAAGATTGAATAAAATCAAGGGATCACTGAGATCGTTAATTGCAGGTGAAAACCTTCAATGGTTAAATTAAAAATAATCTCTTTAATGTTCGGTTAACAACCAATAAAAGAAAAAAAAAAATTAAAGCATTGGAATTGAAAGTAATTAGATACAATATATGAGTGGATTTTTTTGTATGTTGTGTGTTGCGTAAAATTGTATAATGAAAAATGTACCATTTAGCGTGTTAGCCTTCCTTTTTTATATTAAATAATTTTTTACAGATTTTAATACTATAAGAAAATAGTCAAATAACGACGGAAAAATCCGTAACTATTTTGTCATTAATGGTTAATTAGCGACGGAATAACGATGAAATTTTTTTTGAAATCGCAAAACCAATAGCTTATAAATTGAATTACAATGTTGTAATTCAATTTATAAGATTAGGGTTCCTTACTTTCTCCAAGTCCTCGTAGTACTCTTTTTTATCAAGTAGTTTAGGTATATTATTGTAGTTTTTACGATATTATTGACACATTTTAGCGTAATAAGGTAAAGTTCTTCCAAAAGAAAGGCTGATATATTTAATTAAATTACTGGATGAACATTGAAATGAATTTATATAACATTTCATGTTTGTAGCTGCAGAACTTTGATGTGAAATGATAAATATATGTAAAGATTAAATCACGAGACATTATATAAGCCACGTCCAAAATGTTAGAAAACATAATTCCTAATATATTTACATATTTGTTCTCTTAGGATCTAACCAAATATGTATTACTAGTCCTAAATTTATTTACAAACTAATTGAAATAAACCTAAGTTAATCACAACACAATTGCATATCTTACTTCTTGTAGAATGCTCTTAATCAAACTTAATTGATTGTTTAACTCAATAAGCAAATGTTCTTATTTATAGGAGGGAAATCAAGTCACTATAACTTCACATGCATTACTTCCTATTAGCTCACATGCATTTGGAAGAAAGCATTGATTACTATGTAATCACATGCATTGATTACCATGTAATCACATGTATTTGGATGCATAATGACTTTCTCTAACTCTTCCAAAAATGTTACCATCATGGGTGTACCATATGTTCCTCATTTAACATTTTACTAATTGTTGTTATTTAACAACTTTTATTGTTACTTAATTATTTCCAATATCTCCCACTCACACATGATGGGATCAACAGTTTTTATTGTCTCTACAAGAATAATTCATACTTAGCAATTGTGCCGTGCGACCAGCATACTTCGAGAGCTCACTTGATATACATATGTTAGGAATATATAGCTACTCGAAAAATGGATAGAACCATAGTGGATTATGTATGTAGTATCCTCGATCATTTATCACATTAAATCTCTCTCGATCTCTTTTCGGATGTAATATTTATTTTGTATTCACAATCATGTTTAATCACATAGAACAACATAATTGGTCGACCAGTGAATACAAGCTAATGTGATATTACTCATATAATGATCTTTCTCCTTTCTCGAATCTCTTAACCTTGATTCAATTTGCTTTTCCAGAGATGTCCTTTCGGATCGAATCTCTCATGATCCTTCAGCAACGCTCCAAAATAGCGATCATCAAATCTAAGTTTTGAGAAGCAGACAAGAGTCTAAAGGGTACAATATGAGATTGAAATAATCTCAAGGGTCTCACACAATATCAAGACTGAGATCTTTACTTGTATTACCCTCAATAGTCACAAATGTACACATGGTATGAAAACATGTGCTACGGTATTCTCTCATTTCCCATGGAGCGTATGTCTCATAAAATACCATACAGATTATAGTTCAGAAAAACACAATGTCTAACTCATATTTGACATTAAGACAAGTAAGGTGAAACAAATTTATTCACCTTAGGTCATATCACAGAGAAAGTGACCTCATAACGACATTACTTAATTTTCAAGTTTGAGCTCTCTAAATTATCACTCAGATAATTAGCTTAAAAATTTATCTCATCTCCCATTAACACAAAGTAATGGAGGCGATTACCCGTGTGAAAGGGCCAATCATTCACTTGTCTGACATACTTCTCATACTAACTAATAATATATTTGTTTAAAATATGTATCAACATATTAACATGTAAGCATTGAATACAAACATAAATGAGTATTAATATTAGTAAACATTATTTGGGAAAAATACATATCATAATATGTAAACACATTAACATCTACGCAATCCCTGATTTTTTACATGTCTAACAAAGACATCTCTAGGAACAGGCTTGGTCAATGGATCTGCTACCATTTCTTGCGTAGAAATATACTTCATGTTTACCTCTTCTCGTGCAACTATTTCTTACACAAAGTTATATTTGGTATCTATATGTTTCATTTTACAATGGAATTTTGGGTCTTTTGTGTAGGCTATCGCTGCTTCACTATCACAGTTAACTAATACTGGACTAGAAGTTTCATTTGATATACTCAAATAATCCAAGAACCTTTTCAACCACACAGCCTCTTATACTGCCGATGAAAAGGCCACAAATTCAGCCTCTATTGTGGATAAGGCTATACAAGATTGTTTCTTACTGCTCCATGAAATGGCACCATTGTTTAGCAAGAAAACAAAACCAGAGGTTGATTTTCTTTCATCTAAATATCCTCCCCAGTCAGCATCAATATAGCCTCTCAATTGCAGATTATTTCCTTGGTAAGACAATGAGTAATCAGCTGTCCTTCTCAGATACCCAAATATTCTTTTAACTGCTTTCCAATGTGCTAGTCCTGGATTGGATTGATATCGACTTACCATTCCAACAACGAAACAGATATCAGGTATTGTACACAACATTGCGTACATTAAACTTCCAACTACATTTGCATAAGGAACTTTCTTCATTTGTTCCTTTTCCTGTGGAGCTTCAGGACACAATCTACGACTTAAAGTTTCAGTTTTCGTGATAGGAGTATCAATGGGTTTACAAGCCTGCATTTGGAAGCGTTCAAGAATTTTCTTTATGTATGACTCATGTGAAAGAGATAATAAATTCTTTGAACGATTTCTTAAGATCTTAACCCCAAGAATATATGCAGCTTCACCCATATCTTTCATCTCGAAGTTAGATGATAACCATTCTTTGATGTGTTTTACAAACTCCTTATCATTTCCAGCTATAAGTATATCATCCACGTACAAAGATAAGATAATGAACTTATCTTTATCTCTCTTGGTGTAAACACAATGATCATCATCTATCATTGTGAAATCATTCGAAATGATGATTTTGTGGAATCGTATATACCATTGTCTAGACGATTGCTTGAGACCATATATAGACTTTAAAAGTTTACATACTTTCTCATTTTCATTTTCTTTTATGAAACCTATTGGTTGTTCCATGTAGATTTCTTCATCAAGTTCTCCATTGAGAAAATCAGTCTTTACATCCATTTGATGTAATTCTAGATCCATGCTTGCTACTATAGCCAGAATCAAGCGAATTGAGGTAAACCTTACAACAGGTGAAAAAGTCTCTTCGTAGTCAATTCCTTCATATTGTGTATACCCTTTTGCTACAAGTCGTGTTTTATATATTTCGATATTGCCATCGGCATTACGTTTTATTTTAAGAACTCATTTGTTCTTGATAGCTTTGCGTCCTTTAAGGTAGATCAACTAATTTCCAAACTTGGTTTGACCTCATTGACTCCATTTCGTCTTCCATCGCTTTCATCCATTTTTCCTTAGCAGGACACTGAAGAGCCTCTTTTATGTTTCTAGGTTCTTCATCCTCTTGAGGTAGAATCATAAAGGTTTCTCCTTCGATATCAAAACGACGTCGAGGAATGCCTATACGATTACTACGCTGTAATTGGGATTCAAGTGGTGGAACTGATTCCTCACTTTCCATATTATTCTCATTTGGATCGTGCACATTGCTCCCACTTGGATTATGTACATCACTCTCACTCGGATCACGTAAAGGAGACTCGTGTGAAACTAATTCATCATTTTGAGATTCATGTGAAACAGATTCATCATGTTTTCTAAAATTTCTCTCATCACTCCCACTTGAATTACGTAAACCCGAGTGTTCACCAATCATGTGATCCATGTGATCCTGAGTTTTATATAGAGATAAATCTTGACCTATCTCTCTTTGCTTAGGAAAATTATTTTCTAAAAATGTGATATCTTGTGATTCAAATTCTGTCACGCCTCCACTTTCATGTTCACCTATGCAAACATACCATTTTGATTGTTCAGAATATCTTATAATGATACATTTTTTTCCTCTTGGGCCTAACTTTCCATGTTCGTGAGAACGCACATGTACATAGACCGCACAACCCCAAGGTTTCAGAAAGTGAATATCTGGTTTGCGACATGTCCATAACTCATATGGTGTGGTGGACACATATTTTGATGGCACTCGGTTAAGTACATATATGGCAGTTAATAATGCATCACCCCAATAGGTTATAGGCAAATTTGCTTGTGCCATCATAGACCTAACCATTTCAAGAAGAGTTCTATTTCTTCTTTCCGCAACACCATTTTATTGAGGAGTAGCAGGAGTAGTCAGCTGACGACTAATTACTTTTTCATCACATAATTCTTTGAACTGATTAGATAAGTACTCACGACCACAGTCAGTGTGTAGCGCTTTAATTTTCTTGTCTAATTGATTTTCTGTTAAATTCATAAATTTCTTAAAACATTTGAATGCTTCGGATTTATGAGCAATCAAATAGACATAACTAAAGCGTGTAAAATCATATATGAATGTGATGAAATAAGATGATTTATGCCTTGCTCTGACATTAATTGGACCACAGATATCTGAATGGATTAATTATAATGGAAATTCTGCTCTAGTCTATTTTCCAAATGGTTTTCTCGCAGTTTTTCCAACCAAACAATATTCACAGGTTGACAATTCTACATTCTCAATGTTTCCCAGAAAGCCTTCTTTGGCTAATCTGTTCATTTTTTGCTGGCCAATGTGGCCAAGTCTAGCATGCCACATAATTACATCACTATCATCACTGACAGATGAAGTAACAAACGAAAAACTGGAATTGTGATTGAAACATTCAACATTCAATACAATAAAACCATCAAGAAAATAACCAGAACCATAGTGTATTGTACCTAAGTACAATTCAACACCAAATTTATGGAAGTTCAAATTGAAACCTAAATTAACCAAAAACAACACAGAAACTAAATTTCGACGAATTTGTGGAGCAAACAAAACATCATGTAGTAGTAAAGTTTTTCCACCATGCATGACTAACTTGCATGTTCATATTCCTTTGACTTCAACCCGTGAGTTGTTGCCAACATATATCCACTTCACCCCAGGTGAAATTCGTCGAAATTCCACGAAGGCATCTCTATCCTTCGCTACATGGTTTGTGGCTCCTGAGTCTACAGTCCACAAAGGATTAGATTCAATTAGAAAGATTGAACTTGAAACACATATTTCATTTAAATATGTACGAAAGATATTCACCTTTTTAGGTTCAGTGCAGTCACGAGCAAAATGACATTTCTTACCACAGTTAAAACATTTAACATTTGTCATGTTTTTCTTTTTGGTAGGACGTTTTCCTTTCCCATGTTGATTAGTATTTTGTTCATTTCTAGCTTGGGAGAATTTTTTTCTTTTCCGAACTGGAACCCACCACCATGAAATTTTATTTTCTTCTTGAAACCCCCAGGTTTGCTAGTTTCTGTCATATACACTTTAGTATTTGACTTAGCGGCCGCGAGTCGGTCACTTTCTAATTCAAGGTGACATTTAGCATCATCAAAGGTTTTGATGCTCTCATTGTGGGTCAAATGCATCTTCATATGCTCCCAGCTATTTGGAAGAGAACGAATGATTGCTTGGACTTTCTATTCATCTGTAAGAACGTGTCCAGCATCTGCCAGTTCAGTAATCATGTTTGACATTTGCCTCAAGTGTTTTGACATAATAAACTCAGGGCGTTTCTTGTATGTGTCAAACTTGATTGTGAGTGACCTGAGTTTGGTTATTGATGTACTACCAAACTTTTCAGCTAGTGTGGACCACATGTCCTTAGCCATGTCATATTTCATGAACTCTTTCATTAGGTCATTATCCATACTGTTTAGCAACGTAATGCGAGCAACATAATTCTTTTTCTTCCAGGCCTCATAAGTCTCTCGATCTCGCCTGTGTTGGGCCGTAGTGCCATGTTCAGGTTCATCCATGCTCATTTTCAGGGTTTCAAGAACCTCTTGTTCTTCTAGCACATATTGGATTTTCATGCTCCAAATTTCATAATTATCGTCATTTAGTTTCTCACCCTTGTTGAGTTCAGCGATAATGTTCTTTGTTGCGGAAGCCATATCAAAAAATAAACACAGTTTCTACAGATATTTATGTACAATTGTTAATACCGTTGTCTTATTTTATCATGAAAGGAATTATGTGTAATAAAAATTTTCAATGGGGTTATAGTCAAAAGGTCACTATGTGTCCAATCATCATCCAATTACCCAATGTAAAAATATTATCAACGTAATCAATCATGTAAAATCATTTTCTAAAAATTACATAAATTTCTAGAATATTTTAATCATGCAACAATTAATGTACATGACACTCATTGATTTAATTACATAAATTAAATTCAACATAGAACATCCATACATATAAATACAATGTTTACATGCTGTGAAATAACAAATTATTACACACAGAAATAACATGAAAAATTAATATTTTACAATAATAATTTTCTCAGTTTTAGAGTCCCAACTCATATATGTTTTGGGATAGGAATCCTCAAACTCTTTGGGTAACTCGTAATTGATCTTGGACAGTCATGAAAAACCTATAGCAAATTTAGGATCCTTACAACGTTTCTGGGACATCAAAGGAAAAATTGTATTATTTGCCTTATGCCGGAGATACTGAACCACTAACCTCTTAATGGCTTTATTATAAGGAACAAGTTGTTTTTCCTCACGTTTTACTAATATCCAAATACGAGTAAGTTGTTTTTGCCATATCTTAGGGAGAGTGTTTTTCAGTGATCTGAATCTATTTGGCTGTCCTATCCAATTACCTGCCCAGATTGACTTTTGTAACATGTTATTGAAGGTGATGATATGCGAAATCATATCATCGATTTCACTCATTCGATATTTATCCATTTTCAACAACATGTCTGATATCATTTCCCTGTCTGTGGATGTCGTAATCATATTTGCAACTTTTCGAATAATCGCCATGATTTTTCTGCAACAAATACAAGGAAAAATCAATACAATGAAACACAAAGTTACATTGACTAAATAAACATCACTAAGATATTTAAAATAAACACAAAGTTTATATGATAAAACAAATTTATCATGGTCGATTTAGAACATTTTGCAAAAAAAATTAGACATATAATCACGACGGATCGGAATTAACGAAGAAAAACAATACAGATATGACCAACACGGGCCGACATAAATGTCCACGCGCCATACACGCACCACATGAGTGGCTTACGTGCCTCCACGCGCCACCACGCGCCGGCCACGGGCTCCCACTCGCCCTCACGCGCTCTCACGCGCCGGTCAGGCTCGGCCAATTCACACGCGCAGACGACATGTCGTCCGCGAGATCTGTGACCGTATGACATGTCGGTTGTAAGTTATATATGCAACCGACTTGTCGGTTCATTTGTCACGGATGACATGTCGTCCGCTTCATTTATACACGTACGACTTGTCGTACAACAGTCAGACGACTTGTCGTCTGATTCTCTAAATATCGGATGACATGTAGTATGATTGTTCTGGGAGTGTTTTTCTGGGTAAAAACAGATTCGTCTAGCGAACCTCTATGGTTCATATCTTTCTCAATTTTAATCCAAATTACGAAAATGATATATCAAATTGAATATCTCATGTCGTAGTTTTCAAAACATATTTGAACATACAATTATCAATTTTTTACAGAGAGTTATTACGGCCCAAAGTTGGAAGAAAATCATTTTTGTAAAAATAAAAACCAGAAGCATGTTCATCATTTTTCATACATGTTCATGCAATTTTGTGTAATCTAACTAGAATACATGCATTTAAGCTCCTGATACCAATGTTAGGAAATATAATCCCTAATATATTTACATATTTGTCCTCTTAGGATCTAACCAAACATGTATTACTAGTCCTAGCTTTATTTTCAAACTAATTGAAATAAACCTAAGTTAATCACAACACAATTGCATACCTTACTTCTTGTAGAGATGCTCTTAATTAATCAAACCTAATTGATTGCTTAACTCAATAAGAAAATGCTCTTATTTATAGGAGGGAAATCAAGTCACTATAACTTCACATGCATTACTTCCTATTAGCTCACATACATTTGGAAGTAAACATTGATTACTATGTAATCACATGCATTGATTACTATGTAATCACATGTATTTGGATGCATAATGACTTTCTCTAACTCTTCCAAAAATATTACCATCATGAGTGTACCATATGTTCCTCATTTAATATTTTACTAATTGTTGTTATTTAACAACTTTTGTTGTTACTTAATTATTTCCAACATATACTGAGGAGACAATATGCAAAATATATATATATATAAATATAAATAGCGTAGCTTTGAAGAAGAACATGAATGTGATTAAGCATGTTAAACTTGAATATAGTTTCTAGCATTGTAATACAATTTACCTGCTAATTGAAAGTTTGTTTATTTATTTAATTTTCTGTATACGCGCGCGAATATTAATTTTCAATGTTAAGCTTACTAATGTTTTTCTTTGTTAACAATAATTATCTTAATAATTCTTTTAACAACAAAATCCTACCGGGATCCACTTCAATAAAGCTCTGGCAACACATGATTCGGTCGTTTATCTCACGCGCTAATGACATCTTGACACAATCTTGCCCCTTCTTACAAAAATCTTAAAATACAAAACGAAATTATCCAAAAATAACAATTAAAAGAAAAAAACAACCATACAATATAACGACAACCACACCACCAACTAATAAAACGAACTTGCACGTTATTAACAGGATCGGACCCGGATTCTCTAGAGCCAAAAGTCTAATATTTCAGTAATTCTTTGATACAACGGAGGTATGAATTATATGATATCACCAACAAATTAATAAATATATATATGATTTAATATTCATCTTTTTAGTTATTTTTTAATATTTTAGCATGCGTGACAATGATTTATTAGATTGTTACACGAATGACGTGATACCTCCATTGTATTGTAGATTTTGTCCTAATCTTTTATACGTACACAATTTTGCACACGTGTCACCATTTTATTGTTATCTTCTTGTAAACCGTTTCTACTATGTTGTATTGGAAAAAATATAATAAGGTAGTTTCATATCATCTATACAATTATTTAATACTATTATAATATTATACGTGTTAAATAATAAAAAATAATTTTATTTAATAATTAATAAAATTCCTAAATGTAATATAAATATTGATAGGTGAGGTATCATGTGATGCATACAACAATCATGCCACATAATTATTCATTATAAATAGCTCCCTCTATCCTCTCCCGCCTTTAGCTCTTTCATATTATCTTCTATCTAATTCATCATTTTAATTCCAATCCTCCATTCCTTCACAACCATTTCAGTTTAGCTCATTTTTATTTTTATTTAGCAAAAATTTCTTGTTAATTTGGTTTAATTTCTTGATTTAAATGAGAGACGGAGGAGGAGGAAGCACAATGTTTGCAAATTCTAGAAGTACTTCAAGGTCCAAATTTGGCAATCTTTTGCAGTCAGACCCGAATATGTCTTCTTCAAATGATGATGATTATGCTGTCCATCCCAGCAGTGCCTCTGATATGAGTCCGGGATTTTACAACCCGACCCGGATGAGCTGCGAGAGTTCACCCATGATCATGTCACCATGGAACCAAACGGGAACGTTTAGTAATCCTCAATGGTCTCAGTTTGAAGATCAGAATCTCCCACAAAACGGCCTCATCGGTTCGCTTGTACGTGAAGAAGGTCATATTTACTCCTTAGCTGCTTCGAAGGAGCTGTTATATACCGGTTCCGACAGCAAGAACATTCGTGTTTGGAAAAATCTTAATGAATTTTGTGGGTTCAAAGCAAGGAGTGGTCTTGTTAAAGCCATTGTTATTTCTGGTGAAAAGATTTTTACAGGTCACCAAGACGGCAAGATACGTGTATGGAAAGTGTCTCCCAAGAATCAAAGCGTCCACAAACGCACTGGGACTTTACCAACTTTGAAGGATATTTTCAAAAGCTCAATCAAACGCAGTAACTACATCGAAGTGAGACGTCATCGTACGGCTCTTTGGATCAGACACTCTGATGCGGTGTCGTGTATGAGCTTGGACCAAGATAATGGTCTCTTGTACACGGCATCTTGGGACAGAACCTTCAAAGTTTGGAGAATTTCAGACTCGAAATGTCTTGAGTCTGTTAGCGCCCACGATGACGCCGTAAACTCTGTGGTTTCCATCTCTGAAGGTTTGATTTTTACTGGTTCAGCTGACGGCACCGTTAAAGTGTGGAAACGAGAGCAACATGGTAAACGAACCAAACATTCGCTGGCGCAAACGTTGTTAAAACAAGAATGTGCTGTCACTGCTTTGGCTGTTAACTCCTCCAGTTCGATTGTGTATTGTGGATCCAGTGATGGTTTGGTCAACTTTTGGGAACGTGAGAAGCAGTTATCTTCTGGTGGGGTCCTCAAGGGTCACAAGCTAGCGGTTCTGTGTCTCGCGGCTGCAGGGAAATTGGTGTTCAGCGGATCAGCTGATAAGACCATATGCGTGTGGAGGAGAGATGGTGCTATTCACACGTGTCTGTCTGTGCTGATTGGGCACACGGGCCCCGTTAAATGCTTGGCTGTTGAGGAGGATCGTGAGTCACCATCGAATTCGAGTCGTGGTCAACGTTGGATTGTGTATAGTGGGTCTCTCGATAACTCGGTCAAAGTTTGGGGCGTGTCTGAGTGGGGTCCAGATATTAATTCGATGGCTAAGATGCAGCTACTACACTAATAATATACAACGTTACCGTCCGATGGGAGCTGAGTTGGCAAAAGAGAGAGAACTTTTGATGATTTTCACGGGTCTAGAATACTAACAACCGTGTAATTAAGGAATAAAAGCAAAGTGTTGCAACAACGTCATATTACGGGACCTATTCTCTGTTTGTATATGTCGGACGTGTGTTAAGTTACCAACTACTAATTGCTCTAGAAGCGTGCAAATAGGGAGAGCTTATTTGAACTTCAATCCTGGAAAATACAATCGTCTGTTACAGCTAACATACGTAGGATTTGGAGTGTATTGGACGGAAAGCTGTATAATGAATCATGGACGGCGGTTCACAGTCTCCTATGGTCAATCTGCCTTGTTCAAACATTGTTATTATCTAGTATTAATATAATAAATGAGGATCAAATGTTGGATTCTGCAACCCAATTAAGTTGTAGGATTCCGCAAGTAAGTGGCTGTTGGATATTAAAATTTTTAATAATGGTGCGGGGATCCCACATTAGATCGCATATTGCACATTGCACATTGCACAATCACTTCTATGCTTCTTCCCTGTTTATTCAGCGTCGGCAATTATTTTCTCTTCGTAGCTTTATAGACAATGACATGGCACACTTGCTATTGAGAATGCAGTTAAAAGAAAAGGTTGAGAGAGAGATGCAATAACATAACCAAGGTTTTGTATCAACAAATTATCGGATATCATAATGCTGGATTGTTCATATTAAAGACTCTTATACCATTGGCATCAATCTCTGAATGTATGAAATCGGAGAATACAATTAAGGGAAAATGAGCGAATTTCCTTTTAGTTTTTCTAAAGGAGGTGAAACATCACCAAGTTTTAAAATCCTTTAAAACCTCTTCGACATTAAAATGTTAACAGCCAAATAATTTTTTTTTAAAGGTAATTCGGTATTTAGAAATCATATTTTGTTAAAAAGTTGTCACTCTAATTTTTTTAAAAATAGAATTGCCCTTAAAAAATGATTTGGCCATTAACATTTTGACGTCAAGGGAATTTCAATGAGTTTTATAACTTGAAGGGTTTCACTAACAACCGAAGAACAAAAGGGGGCTTCACTCTTTTTCTCCGTAAATAAAAGATAAGAAGAAATAAATTGAAAAACAAATTATTTGAAAGACACCGATAGAAGGAATTTTATATAACCTTCTTTTTTTTCCCCTGAAACACAAACTGGTACAAGTGAACGAATTGTAAAAACATAAAATTGACACTTTGTAAAGTTCCTATGAATGGAATGAGATTTTTGGGGAAAAATGTAAAGTTCCCAGATTGGATGAATGCGACAGAAGAAAACAACTTCATATATAGAAGATCAGAACCAATTTTGAACTATACATGTATTAGAAGCTCCCTTGCCATCCAAATGTATATTCAATGTGAAAGCCTGCGACAGTGGCTTTTCCTTGCTTCAGGTTGCGTGCGAGAGCTCAGACCAGGCAGATGGCCACTTCTATTACCAACAGAGTTCAAATCCAAAGCAAGAGGGATGACTGAATCTCCCCCTTCTAGTATCCGAAGGACCTGAAAATTTACAAATAACAGTTATATGTTGTTCCGAAGGAGATGATATGCGCCCAAAAAAAAAGGAGAGGGGCAGGCAGCAAACCTTTGACATGGGAGGTCTGGATTCTGGATCAGGGCTTAAACACAAAAAAGCAGCACGGGCCATAGCCTGTAGTTGATGGGTGAAGTTGTGTGTTTGCTCAGAGGCCAGAAATGGGTCAATTAGGCAGTAAATCTTCTCTAGAATATGACCTGATTCTAATGCAGCCAAAAGGTGGAACCAATCAGATAAGACATGCTGTCCCTCATAAAATTGCAACTCACTGGTTCTTTGACCAGTGATTAGCTCCAATAGCACCACCCCAAATGCATACACATCCACTTTTTGTGTAATTATTCCACCATCAATATATTCTGGTGCAAGGTACCTGTATTTATTGCATTATCAGCTAGATATAACAACACTCAACTTTTTAAGTTTTTCGTCATATGCAAAGGTTGTGAAATGATCAACTTTACAAAATCATTTTTGCACATAGATTATTCATGACAGCTAAAGAGCAATTCACATGCATTTATACATTGCAAGCACAATGTTAAGTAGGATGTACCCTGAAGTTCCAATAACTCGCTGCTCTGTATTTATATTCCATTCAGTATGCCACCTAGCAAGTCCAAAATCAGCAACCTGACAATACAACAAAGAATTACCAGCTTATGCATATATTATTAATCTTATCAAGAAATTACTAGAAGTAGCATTCTCATATTTCAATTTCAAGAAATCCATCATATCAAAAATGCATTAGTTTTAATTATATGGAACCAATCTTGAAACATGCATTAACATTCTCATATTTCATTGTCATGACTTAAAAATGCAAAAAAAAAATTAACATTCACATACCAGAGGCTCAAAATCATGAGTGAGTAAAATATTATTAGGCCGCATATCTCTGTGCACTATACAACCAACTCTACAATCTTCGTGAAGATATCTTAGGCCTCGTGCTGCTCCAATTGCTATCTTTAGCCGTGATTGCCAATCTAGTGGTTTTCTTTTGCTTCCTGTCAATCAAACATGAAAATCAACACCTAGTCAAATTCAGAACACAGAAGCAACATATTCTGAAAGGCAACTGAGACTACCCAACATATGGGATTAATGTATTCATGGAAGCACTGCCTAAATATGTATAGACAATGTTTCTTGGAAATTGAGAAATGAGAATAGAGAAAGGAAATACCATGTAAATGGAAGTCCAATGAACCATTGCATATGTACTCATAGACCAAGACTCTCCTCTTGCTGTCAATACAAAACCCAATTAGCAACACAACATTCCTGTGTTGAGCACAGCTTAGAACCCGCACTTCCCTGCAGAAGTCAGTATCTGCCTCTGAGCCACCAAACTTTAACAGCTTCACAGCAACAACCTGGCCATCTCTCAAAATTCCCCTATAAACAACTCCAAAACCACCTTCAGCCAGGAAATTCATATCTGAAAATCCATCTGTAGCTTCCTCAAGCTCCTTATAAGAAAATCGTATAGGAGGTTTTCCAAAAATTGGTGCTTTGTGTTGACATAGTGAGCATAATGGAGGTGGTATTGAGGATGTTCTGCCTAAAGGAACTGCATCCCTAATGCCTGAGTTAATACTGTAGCTTTTGTGATGACTTTGGTCAAACTCTAGTCTAGCAGCTCTTGTGTCTTGATCATACTGAATAAACTTATCAAGCAGGGATCTGGAATTTGGAGATCTACTTTTTGTATAGTCTTTGGTTTTTGGTGGCTTCTCATTAACAATGTGGTTTTGGGGAATCCAAAATACACTCTTGCAATTACTAGCTACAGATGGTGTTGAATTTTTTGACAGAGTGATGAGCCTTTGATCTGCAGTTGAGTCTAGAGCCAAAAGTGGGTCATTTAAGTGGTTTTGATTATCTATTGGTGCGTAATAACCTCTATTAACTCCTTCAAAAAGAGGATTTTGTTCATAGACTAGAAAAAGAGATGACATTCTGTCAAAACTTGATAGTAAACCTTGTTGGCCGGCTTTTGAGTAAGAAGTGCTTGCTCTTTCAGGACTGCTCACTGGAGTGGAATGCTTAATTCTATTTCCTTGCAACTCTGCAGCATCCATAACAGGTGAAGCAGCAGCAGAGAAATACTGAGTCTGTTCTTCACTTAAACTTTGTAAATTAAGCCTAAGGACTTTGGCTTTAGAATTTTTCATCACTACAATGTTGCATTGAAGTTCCTCCAAGCAATGCTTGAGCTCTTGCTTTAGTTTTCTGCTTCAACAGAACAATCATGACACTTGAGTACTTAATTCAACTTTTCATCATGGTAATCACAATTTCATGACTTCATTTGTTTTCTATTCAACAATCTTGGAAACTAAACCAGGCCAGTCTATAATGGGGGCATGATTAATAATGTTCCAACTCCAGCAGAAACTGTTTGATATTTCCTTAGAACCAATGGATAGGCCTTAAAATTATTCCAACTCTTTGTTGTCTTCTCATATAAAAACTAATAAATTGCATGAGCATAAATAAAAGGTAAGCTTGTATAATTAAGAATCACAATCATTGGGGAGTTTTGAATGATGAGAAAAGAAGATTAAGGACTGACCAACCAACCAATTAAATTAATAGCTCAGAAAAAAGAAATAATACTTTTTTATGATTAATTACTTGTCCAGTATGACCCAGTTGGCTCCATTGCTCTTGGCATCACTTGCCACTGCGCTTCCAGATGTTCCTGATACCACCTTAATCCTCACTCTAACCTACATTCATCAAATCATTATTAGCAGCATACATCATAATTTTTTTAACCCTTTAAGCATTAATTAATCTAGAAAGATTAAGGACCACGTCAGGGGAATTGGTTGGCATTTGGTGAGGAATTATAAAGATTAGAAGAAAGTGGGACACCATGTTACAACGCGATCAATCAATTATGATAAAATAATGTATCTAAATTTCAAAGAGACAGTAACCATAAGTTTCCTTTCATGGGGTCTACAATTGATTATCACAGCAATTTCTAGGCACATGGCATTCCACCTACAAAAGAGTACTGGTATCATTAATTTAATTTGTTTGCATCTCACGAACAGATCTTAAAACTTGTTTTTGGGATTCATGAATCTTCCATGAGCTGACTCTGACACCAAAATCAATTTACCAGAAACTCGGGATCATATCAAATGATTATTCTCTTTTTTATTCAGCATTAATACTGTAACTGAACCAGTAAAATACAATTACTGCCTCTGCCTACGACATTCTTGTACCATAATCGTATTATTATTAGTGAATATGAAAAATGGCATTTACGTTGGAAATGGCTAATTACAAAACTTACCTCAATTTGGTTATGAAACTGAAGCACCATCTGCGAACAAGATTCCGAAATTTGACAAATCCGATCCGGCGATTTCTCCGCGTGGCTGCTACTGCAATCTCCAGTGAATCTCGGAAACTTCCAGAATCTCCTACCTTAA